>BJCN01096113.1:0-11919 GCA_018326445.1 Flaveria brownii
CTAGATCAGGGGAGTGGTTATGATGATGATGGCAGATACCGATGGTGCGTGGTCGGTGGTCGGAGATGATGGTGGTTGTTGGCCAGTCATTCCAATTAGGTGCGGTGGTTGTGTGACGAGTTAGGTGGTGGATGGTAGTCGTTAGTAATGGAGTAGTAGACGTTGGAGTGGTTATGGTGATGATAGTGGATAACGATGGTGCGTGGTCGGAGATGATGGTGCATGATTTACGGTGGTTGCTTGTGAGTTGCAGGTTTAGATGAGGGAGTTTAAAGTTTAAGGTGTGGTGGTAACAGTGGTACGTGATGATGCGGTATGTTGGGGTGTAGTGTTGCCGGTGATGTGGGAGACGATAGGGCCGTGGGGGTTGTGTGAAGTGGTGATGGTTAAAGTGGTTAGAAGTGGAGGGGATTGGGAGTGGATATTACAAAAATATGTAATTGTCCCCTAAGTTAAACGAAGTTGCGAGATTGGATGACGGTGACAATTTTTTAAAAAGTCAGGAAGACAGAGGAGAAAAAGATTTTTTTTGGACGAAAATAATAATACATATCAAAACTTATGGATGAAAATTACAATTTACTCTTATATTTAATTTTTATACTTTACTCACTATTTGTAAAAAGGGAAATTCTCAAAATCTTTCTTTTGTATTTCCCCCCGCAATATGTCCTCTTAATTTTTTTTTTCTTAAAATGTTCCATTTTAACAGGAAGCCTCCCTAAACATGATGCATACGTTCACATAATCACCCTCTAAAAAATGACACGTAGCCAACTGAGGAATCGTAAGCGTAAGAGAGACGTGCGCCTTTATAAACCTGTCCTCCTCCTCTTCCCACATCATATCTAATTTTGATTAGAATTTAATATTCTTATAATTAATTTTACTCATATTTTTATTTTTCTCTTAATAACTTTTAAAATATAACGTTTTATAAAATTTTAAACATACCATCGGGACGTGCTAATTTTTAATCTACGTACTGACGTAAATTTATATTCAAAACGGATTCGCGTCACATTTACATCGAACGTTGGATATAAATTTTGACCCGAATCGATTTTGAATAAAATTTATGCCGGCACATAGATAAAAATAAACACATTACAATGGTATATTTGAGATTTTATAAAACGTTATATTTTAAAAGTTATAAGGGAATAACAAAATATGAGTAAAATTAATTATATTAAAAATTAAATTAAAAAATAAATCAAATGTACATTGAGATGGTGGTCGCCTCTTTCTTTAGAGTTGGACGACTTCATTTTGTGGACGGACGACTTTATTTTATGGGCGGTGCCGCCTGTATTGAATACGTATTTGATTTTTAGTGGGCACAAACATCCGCGATTGTTTTTAAGGGCGTCGTCGTTTTATACGGAATGAATATTTTGAGAAGAATTCATTAGAGGAGACATTTTATAAGAAGTATAAGAAGAAAGGAACATTTTAAAATTTTTAAAAATTTTCCAGTATTAAAACTTGTATCAATAATCTTTTTCAGTAGAACAGAATGAAACTGCCACTAAGAGCGTGTTTGTTTTTTCTGAGAAGCACTTCCTGATCTCTTTTGTCTGTGCCGTACAGACCACGTACAGACATCAAGGTCTGTGAATTGTTTGTTTTCTAGAAGAATTTTCATTAAAAAATGTCTTCGTCTTCACGAGTGTATACGTGAAAAAGTCATAACCTAATCACTTCTAACCTCTTCTACCCTCCTCCTTCCCCTGCACCATATTTTAGTAGCCACCGCCGGCCCACCCGCCACCGCCGGCCCCGTAGCCACCGCGGACCACCGTCGCAGCCCTCCCGCAACCCCATCACCATCGCACTACCACCGTCAAATTCATGCAACTCTTGTTCGGATAAATCAAACGGGTCAAGAATCCACCCATGAGGATCTTTCGTTATCGGCGATGGGAATCCGATGGTGAATTGGATTAGATTGGCGTCGTGATATTGATCTTCGTTGGTGGATAATCTTTGATTGGTTATTTGGGGGTTTTGTTGGTGGATTCTGAGGGAAACCCATGTGAGGATTAGGAAGATTGATAGGAGAAGAGGGAAAGCTTTTTCTTCAAGAAAAGTTTTAGTTTTGTGAATCTTGATGCTAGGGTTTGTGATTAAAATGGGGTGGGGTGAATTGGGAATTCGTTGGTGATTTGGGTTGAAATTCTTCTAGGGTTTGCCATTGATTTGAACCTTTGTGTGGAGTGAAGTAGTGAACTTTGGCTTTGGTTTTATTTGATGCTTCTTTGGAGTTTGCTGTGAAAATGGTACCCGAACTATGGGTGTGTTGCAGAAAGGGTTTTAGATAAAAAGAACTTTGTTTTGATTTCGAGAGTGGTCGTAGATAACCCTGGTTCGAATTGGGATTTTGTTTGTGGATTTGATCCGGCTAGTGAAGATGTTGGGGGTGGTGGGAGTTGTGTTGTTGAAGATGAAGATGGTGGATTAATTTGATATTTTTAATTACATATTATTTTTGCAGTCCGCATATGTAAAAATAAACAGTTTTTTTTCTCGCAAACAGCGAACGTTTGATCCACCTCTTCTCCTGTAGATGTCTGCAGATGCAGATATGGTCCGCAGACTATAGACATTTTACTGTATAAAAAACAAATATCACCTAAGTCGGTAATAGAATTTTAACGGAATTGTCAATGGAGTAATGAATCACATTGAATTGACTTTTGGCCTAACGGAGTCAGGTATGTCTTGTCAACCAACCAAACATATCAAATATGATTTTAAGCTCGAAATAAACCAAAGAGTTATTATTCAAATAAATATACATCTCTTTACTATTAAATCAATCATTTTATTTTCTTACATAATGAAGGGAATCATTTAACTTATCCTTAAACAAACAAATTGTTTGTATTAGATTTCTTTCAAGAACACATCAAAAAATGATTTGAATACATGACTTCAAACTTCACATAATTCAAGTAGGACAAACTAAAAAACAAATATTTAGTTTGATCGATTAACCAGACAATAGCCTAATCACTTTGTACATTTAACCGATAACCAAGAATTAAAATTAATAGAACTAATCCATTCTAATTTTTAGTAACCTAAACTTTCGATGATGACTAAAATAAATACTAAAAACTTAGAAATAATAGTGTGAATATTGACGTTGGATGACACAAAAACATGTCACATGGAGAATACTAAGACATGTATCTAGAACATAAACCACAATTATTAGTAGATGGTTTACCTAATCTAGTAAATTTTGGGCTCTAATCATGCACCAATCTACCTACTTGCATACTTTCCAATCAATCTTATATAAAGACAAAAAATAATTTAATAAAAATCAATAAATTATTAAAATAATGTCATCTGTTTTTGTAGATGGTGCCATGTGATTTGGTTTTCTTGTACATACATACAAACAAATATATATCAATCTATAAACACAACCATTTTCCAACTTTTCATTTTAAGTCCCTGTTATTGACTTTGGAGGTATATCAAATAGTCAGTGGCGGAGCTTCAACTCTTTCGTAAGGGTGGCGGGGGCGAAATTAATTTTTGTAAGGGGGGCGGACTCGATATTTATATAAAAATTTACACTACCGGGTCAAAAAATTACACTATCAGGCTAAAATTTAACACTACGGACGAAAAAATAGGGGGGCAGCCCCCCCATAATGCTCCGCCATTGCAAATAGTTATGCTCCCATTGAAGTGATGGGAGATGCTTATAATGTCACCATACAATTAGTAATATAAATGGAACCATATTTGTTGATATTTGGATTAAGAGAGACCACGGGCTCATAGGAGGGCATCATGTCAAGTTTGATTTTAGTGAAAAATAACTGGATCGGTTATTGAACCGGTCGTTAAACCTATTCATTGATTAAATCGGTTTTAAAACTTAGATGAATCCATAAATGATTTACAATTTCAAAGATAATTTAAGACAAAATATAGAATTATCTTATACTTGATTTGAATTGTTTATATAACAAAATAGAGTTCGGAATAAATTACATACGGAGTTTAAATTCGTAAATGTAGACATAAATAAGATTATGAGAAAAGAAATTAAAACTGAAATTTTGTCCAACGGTTGATGAGGTTTTCACATAGTCAATTGGCAGGCGCTATAACCGACTAACCCAAGTGAAGGTAATTTAAATTAACTCAACCGAACTTTTTTTTTGTAGGTGGTTTCTAGCATGAATGGTTCGCTCAGGTTCTAAAAACATTAGTTCTATTGGTTTTGCCACGCAAGTCCTTAAATTTTTTGTGTGAAGTAGTTTAAAATGAGGCTCACAAAAGAAATTTTTAAATAAATGTTGTGCTGATAAAAAATCCCAAAAACTCGTATTTACACTAACCGTAAGAAAAGAAACTACGCTAAAAAAATTCAAACTTAGGGAACGGATTTATATAGCTCATGTGGACGAATTTAACTTTGCTGCTTTCCTCTACGCTTCATGGCTTTGATTTACTCTGTTTATATTTCAAAACACACGAATAGTAAAAATAAATATTCATTCGTTCATTTGGTTATTCAATTTAGACCCTAGACTATCAACTATACTTTATCAATTATACTTTTCATTTTTCAAGATTATATAATACAAATAAGTTGGAACCAAAGGCCGTGTAGACTAGAAGCATCAAAAGTGTGTACATAATAATGTTCATCTACAAGTGTAAAAAGTTATAATACAGATGTGTAGATCTAGCACTAAAATTGACGGTTATGGGAGTTAACAGTTCTAGAAAAAATAGAATAAGAATTTTCTTATAGGCAAATTGGATTTAACAATTCAAACTATTACCAATAAACCAGTAATAATTTATATTAACAATTCAACTAATAACATTCTCAACTTTCATTTTTCGTACCGTGGACAATCACAATAGCATAATATTCACGTATTTAATTTAAAATTTCATTCACAGTAAATCAATAATGATTGCGCTAAAGAAACATAAAAGAAAAATCGAGTATAAATCAAGTGCGAATCGAGTGCAAATATATGATAATTTTATAACTAGAAATGCCCTTTGATAGCAAAAATAAAAGCAAAAGCAAAGACTATCGATGAGGAACTTTATAGTATGAATTATTATCGATCAATGTATTATAATTTGAATTATTAAAATCTATTTTTCCAATATTATATTTTTAATATTATATAATCATGAACCATTATAACACGCAAATAGTGGAAACAATTATTCATACGTTCATTTCATTTGGTTATTCAATTAGACCTTAGATACCTACCCATTTACCTGTCTCTTTATTATAAGTATTTTATATAAACATCAATGAAATTTGTTTAATTTAGCTTTTAAAAATGCCGGTTGTCTGGTTTGTACGGTATTGAACAATGTAGGTTTAATATATTATATATAGAATACAATAAAATCAGAATCAAAAAGCTTATAAGCTAACAACATCACTGTATATAATAATATTCATCTACAAGTGGTTAAAGGTTATAATACAAACGTGTAAACAGTAAACCTATCACTAAAATTAATGTGTGTTTGAATTAACAATTCTAGAAAAAGGTTATATTAGAATTTTTTCATAAAAGAAACTTTAGGCTCTCATGTAGTCATGTTACAACATTCATATGGTAAAGTTTCAAAAGCTTATAACCTTTCAAACCATAAGCAAAACATATATTACATAAAAGCAAAAATAAAAATAAAAATTATATAATAAAATTCAACTCTATCATACCATCACACCACATGATGTAGATTCATTACCATTTACTCCTGAAAAGTTGTTCATGTTCATCCATAGATTATAGATATTCTTTCATTTCTCAATCACAAGTTCACAACAACCATGAACAAGCATTTAACTCTGATGATATCAGTATGTTGATCAGAAAATCAGCAAAATGATTCGTATAATTCCATCAAAAACGATATTTCACTCATAGATTCGTAATTTGTTGACTGTAATTCACCTCATTCGATCGTTCATCATCTTCCTCCGATTCATGACACGAAGACGAATCAACCAGTGTAAGTTTAGGTATACAACTCTCCGATCGAGTAATCACTGCATTATCGGAGACCTTCGTCGTCGGAGTACACGGCAGCGACCTCACGGCGGCCGGCGACTCCAAGCTTCGCCGGAGAATTTGCCTCACGGCGGCGATAAGACGAGCAGTCGGATCACGCGGCGGAGCTGATGAGATCAACGTTCTACAGAACGACACGTGGCGCGCCATGGCTTCTTCGGTGCTTATCAACCGTTTGTTCCTCACGATCTCGTCTTTCACCGCCTCACCGCACAATCCGCAGATCCATTTGCCGTGATATCGTTCGCGAATCCTCTCGATGTACTCCGGCGTACACTCCTCCGTCAATCCGCAGCAATCGCACGTTACAGATTCTACTTCCGTCGCATCGGTTGCTAGTTTCGTCGTCGCCGGTGGTGATTCCGTCGCCGGCATCATCATCGAATCGCTAATCACGGTGGTAGACATCTCTGTAGAAACAACAACAACAACAACAACAACAACAACAACGTGTTTACTCGTTGATTCGTTTCGAAATCAGTATCGTATAAACAGAAACACGAAATTGAATTACCAGACAGAATCAGATGAGCTTCAACAGCAATTTCGTTCGATTTGAGAGTTTTATCTGAAAGGATACGACGATTGACTGATTGTTAACTATAATCGCTCCTTTTCGAACTCCGCAATTTGAAGCTTCGATTCGATCGGAAAAACGGAGAAGAATCTGAAACACATTTTCAGATTGATTCAGATCGTTAATCGGAGAAATTGTTTGTTACAAATTTGTTTTTGAAGTGAGGATGAAAAGTAAAATTAGTGAATGAAGTGAAGAATGTGGAGTGTTGATGGAGATGAAGGGGGATGAACAGAGGATGAAGGGATAGTGTTTTTGTAGGGGGGTGGGGTTAGGTGTTGTTCAATGATTAAGGGTTTAGTAAATGGAGAATAGAATCCAAACAATTTATCTATCAAATGGCAATGGAATAAAACCATAGATGCAGGATTACTTTATGTTGTGTTTGCTTTATTATAGAATTAGAATTAGGTATTTGTGTGTTGATGAACAAGAATCTTTCTTATAATAAATAGAATTGTATGAGAATATATGTTATGAAGTTATGGGACTTGACCAGGGTTTAACCACTGGTCACGCCCCATAAATGATGATACACAAAGCGGGGCTTGACACAAAGAAAGAAAGTGACTATGGTCATGGCATGAGAGATGATGACTTTTTTGTTTCTTTTTCTTTTTTTTTTAATTTTAATCAAGAACAATAATTCACGCTTTCATTTTCCTTTTCATTCACTCACTTAGTGTTTAAGGCACACATCTTTATTTACTCACTCACCCCGCTTACGTGTCGCATAGTGATGCTTTTTTTTCTTCTTTTTATTCCTTCTACCTTCAATGTCTACCCTGTGTACATCACTGTCTACTTTATCATCGAGCACAAGGCTTCGCTTAAGATTTGTTTTGATGAGAGATAAGGAGAAATTTGATAATAGCAAAAACATGCCTCAGCATAATCAGATGATTAAGAAGCATGGTTTGAATGGTGATAGGGCATGATTGATCTTAGAATTCACTAGATATGCCACTCTCCACATACAGCCTTTTATACTAAGTATGTAACTATATAATTACATTAAGTTATTGTTTTTTTTTAATTTGAAGGTTAAGTGTCATTGTATTATTTGAATGGTATTTTTAAGTTAAAATCCATGTTACTAGCTATTTAGTTAAAAGTGTTGAGTTTCTTGCTATGAGCCCCAACCACATATACAAGCCTTATGGGCTATGGCAGTTCATTAATAATCTTATTCTTGTTTGTCATGTTACCACTCAAGATAAATATTATACTGAGGCTAAACATCATGCTTTTATTTTTTACTTTTTTATTTTTAACAAAAGATCTAAAAATAACCTCTCTTCACTTGTGATGAGATTGTGATCTCTATCCAATTCACGTTCATGTTGATTTTCTATATACATTCTCTCTTAGGGTACCGTCTTTGCTTGAACGATTGAGTCCCCGTGGTAACTCGGCCTTGTAGTCTGTTGCGTCTTGTGGTTTTAATTCATGTAATAATATAAACATAAAACTTCTCTATTAAATTGTGTATGTTAGCTATAAATGTGTGTTAAACAATTTTTTATCAACCCGTGTATGTAGTTGATGAAGTATTGGTACTTAAAGTCTTAAACAACCGACTCATACATGGATCGGTGGCAGTACGGGAAAAAAAAAGAGTAAAGAAACAAGTATATGACTCAAACATCAACATTAATAAGGTTCTTTAATAATCTATTTATATTTTATTGTTATTAAGTTTACAATATTAATCATTTTGAAATTTGAACTAATTAAAGTTTCTATTACATGTACATTCATAGTTAATTGTCGATTACTTTACCTGAATTAAAAGCTGTAATCAAATGTTTTAATATACATTTTGTGATAACTTCAAATACCTGTCCAACCCACTAAAATGCAAATAGAGCCAATAAAAGTTTTTTATGTATACTTTTTGCAATTACCAGCCGTTGAGAATAAACAAATATCTATTATTGCTAAAAAAACAAATATAAGTATAGACAAAACGACATACCTTATTGAGGATGTTATATTAAAATAATAAATAGGGATAAACAATTAATCATAACTAATGATCATAATTGTCGTGAATGTGATTAACCTAGGTTATTCGTATTAGATTATATTATCATTAGGGTTGTTAGTTTGAGTCTACGAATCTAGTTAGGTTTTAGAGTTTGAATTATGATTTTTATATATTGTAATCAATTAGTCAGTATTGATCAATTCAGTCTTTACAATCTTACATGGTATCAGAGCCTCAGTGTTCTGGTTACCGTTTTCCTTGCGCAACTTCATAAAAATACAAACCCTAGTCGTTTTCACCGCGTTCAAACCCTAGCGAAGTTTATTGAGGGCCGGAGGAGGCTCCCAGCCTTCGTATGACCATAAGCGAAGTTTATTGTGGGCTGGAGGAGGCTCCTCTACCCTCTCTTTTTTCTTCGGTAGTGTTAATTTTTGGTCTGATAGTACACATTTTTAGTCTGTTAGTGTAAATATTTTAATAATTAAAGAGTTCACCCCCTAAAATAGTTTACTTTAGCTTCTGCCCCCTACAGTATGGTTCAAGCTCCGCCACTGGGTATGACACACCACTGCACGACCACAATTGCCAAGTGGCATCTTTTTCATTTTTATTTTTTCGTTTGGGATACCAATCACATTACGGTCCGCCCCACTTTATCATCTTACAATTAGGATCTTCATTCGTTTGTTGGTTTTTACTAATGATACCAAAGTACCAAACGTCCAAACCCACTTGTATTACTTAAATGTATTAACATAAAACCTTTTAATTAAAAATTTTAAAAAAGCTGTATGTTCTTGTTTGACTTCTTAAATATAATTCATGGGTGCTTTACGCTACTGGGCTACAAAAGAAACAAAAAACGGAACGGTAAAATAACATGATAAAATCACGCAAATGTGTTCATTAAGTGACTTGCAAAAACAAAAAGTTCAATCATTTACTATTAATTTACCTTTTTGCTACAATTCAATGAGAAATACTAAAATCATCGCAAAAACTATTGTTTTCTAAATTGTGGGAATCCATTATCACAAAATCAAAGAATACCACTAATACCATACTAACAAGATAGATAAGTAGAACACAGATCGTGTTAAACATGCGGTTTTAATATAGTTCACGGGGTTAAAAAGACAGAAACGAGTGAAAAATTAATTCAAATCTGAAATTCATGCTATAAGAACTGAAATAATTACTACTAGAATACTAGTAAAGAACATTGATTAGATTTGATGTAATTCTGACCAAATGTTTGTTAAATATCAATTCAATTCAATTAAATACTTGTGGATCTGAGTCTTATACGAAACAAGGGTGTAAATATGATTACAGATAATGTGTAATTTATTGTTGAAGAAACATTTTATAAGATACTAGCTTTAGTGAACCCGTGTATTACACGGGTTGAATAAATAAAATATTAAATAAAATAAAATTTTATTAATTATAAAACAATATTTTAAAATATACGATTAAAATTAAATATGAGTAAAAATTATAAGTAATAAACAATGATATCAAATTTTTATCAAAGTAATGTACATGAGTTTAAAATTTTAATTAAACGTGACAATTAAAAAAAGGTAAAATATTGACTAATCTCGTGTCGAGCAATTGTAAATAACAAAAAACGTAAAATATGATAGTGTAAGTAAAAATTGTATGGAAATTTACTAAAGAAAGAGACTCATTGAAAGAAGTGTCGCCGATGCCTTTTGGTACTAATTATAACCCATAATCATGCACATATTTAGTTGAGTTATTATTAAACTTATGCCTACATAGTAATACAACTAAGCATGAAAAATGCAAAAATGAATTAAAAAACCTTCTAAATTTCACACTAAAAATGACCACTCTATATATTAATAGATTTTATTAAATAGTTCTACCTAAATAAAAAATAATATAATAAAACTGGATAAAAAGACAACAGAAAAAAAATTATCTAATAAATTAAAGAAATCACTTATAAAATAAAATAAAATATTTTAACAAAATGAGAACACGTTTCAAAAATTAGTTAAAAACCTCTTGAAATTTGAAAAATAATGATTTTGTTGATGGTAACAAATAAAAAAAGAAAAAGAAACGGTATTGAAATAAAAGACAATTGAAAATACTGATGTCTAATTTAAATACCTTTTAATAGTGTTTTATTTTAATTTCTAAAAGCAATTCTTTGTTTTACTAATAGTAGTTTCTATAAAAAAACATATAATACATTATAATTGGTGTGCCTTTGAGTGATACTACACAATCTTAAAGTAAACATTTATTTTATAATTATGGCTTATTTTATCTTTCAAAAAATAAAAAGTGATAAGAAGAAAATTTTTAAAATTAACCAATAGAGTTTGCTATGAGTAAAAGTAAGAGATATATGTTTTTTAGTTTAAAATGGAAGGGTTTAAATTTATATCCGGTTAATTTTGGATGGAATTATATTTGGAAACTAAATGTGTGTTTAAAAAAATAAATACAAAAATGTTAGATTGAATTCTTTTGGGCGGGAAAAATATTTGTTGTTAAATGTCAAGATGCCATGTGGCATTAGATGGGTCTAAAAAGTAACATGTGGCAACTCTAATTACCCTTTTATTAGAGTAGTATGATATGATTAACTACAACTCATTTAGCAAGGTCGGTGAGAGTTCCACCGGTCTTGCCACGTGGCAGAGTCTCATTGGACCACAACCTTTTGTATTTTTTTTTATTTTTACCAAACTCTCTTAACAGTAAATTATTATTCCTTTTAAAGTTCAACTTGCTGCAGGTCCCGGGTTCGAAACCCGCGCCGTGCTGTTTTGTGTTTTTTGGCTTTTTAAAGTTTTTTTTACTCATTTAAATTGCCTTTTATCTTTTACTTTCTATTATTTGTTTCATTTAAATTACCTTCTATCTTTTACTTTCTATTATTTATCTAATTACCTTTAAAATGGCCGCACGAGTATAATGTAGATCATACGCGTCGCAACATGTCGCTATATCCAACTACTCCTCTTTAACACATGGGCCTTCATTTATATTACTTTTTCAAATAGTACTTTTTATTTCGGCTCGAGTTGGTCTACTTTTCGATAAAAAAATTATTCGGAAACGAGTTGGGTTAAAACAAATAGATATCATTGATGTGATAATTCTAAAATGAGTTTGGTCCATTTCTTTAATAATTGGTAACAAGTTGGGGAATAAGGGTTTGGAGAGACGTGCAATTATTTATTTAAGCAGAGTAATTAAACAAATGCCGTTAACCAATGTCA
>BJCN01096462.1:0-10124 GCA_018326445.1 Flaveria brownii
TAATTGACACGTATCTCTGAGGACAAGAACCCTACTTACGCTCATACTATTCTTAGTGTGTGTTCGGTAGGTTCACATTTTTATCATTTATTTGCTGGATTCGACTCCCAACATCTGGTCTGTAATTATTTTGGTTGTTTTAATAAGATTGTTTTTAGAAACGTTGACCTTTTCTATAATTTAAAAAAAAGGACCGATTTAAAATTTTTTGTTTCAAAAAGGTTTAGTGTTTTTGAAACTTTCATATTATATAAAAAATACATTATTAGTTCTATTTTAATAAAAATATGTTATTTTTTTATTTTTTTAATAAAATCTAATTTTAAAAGTTATATTGATTCTAAAAATGTAGAAGAGAGAGAAATATTTCAATTAATAAAATTGATATTTAATAAGAGAGAGAAATTAGTTTTAGATTTTAAATTATTATAATACCCTTTTGGAAGGAAAATTAATATGAGAATGTTTAGAATAATGACATGTGGCAAAAAGGTGGGTCAAATGAGTGACAAGTGGCAAAATAAACCTTCTTTTATTAGATACTATAGATATGATGAAAATATAATTGCAATTAATGCGAGGCATACAGCTACGAGAGCGATATTAAAATAGGATACTAATGATTTTTAGCTTAATTGCTTAAAATGATATTCCTCAAGATTTCATTAAAATACATGAAGGTTTCAAGTTTAAGTCTCTCACATGTGACAAAAATAAAAAAAGGTTTTTGATGGATTAAAAGTTTTTTTTTATCTAAGATAAGTTTTTTTTATGATGATTTCTGGTTAAAAACTGATAAGGACAGACTGAAGTATGAGTTTTTCTTAGGAGGTGTGTCAACCTAGTTACACAAGATTGCGTACTTGAGTATAATAAGATCAGATGACACGATAATCCTTTAATAATCCAATTAATCGTTCTAAAATAAAAAACTAAAAATTAGGAGAGCGACACCTATAATAGATAAAAACAATAATTTTTGGAAAGTGAACTGTGGATAGATGTGTGACACATGTACGGTAATGATGCCGTGTGGACGAAGAGTTCCAGAAACGGAATGCCGACGATCTTTTTTTTTTAACGGCTGGTTAGTTGTTAGTTGTTAGTATCACAAAGTTAGTAATATTCACCCCATGCCAAGGTCCCTTTGCATGAACGAATCTGTACGACCATTATTTCCCTTTCCTAAAATGAAGTTTTAATCTTATTTTCATATTTTGCTTTAGACTATCTTTGATTCTTTCATAACACACTATTATAATTTTTTTATTATGTTAATTTATTTTTATTAGTCTACACAAAAATTGTGTGCCTAGTTTGTTCTTAATATTTGTAACAATATTAGTTTATTTTTATAAGTTTATAGGATTTTTTTGTGCTTATTTTGTTCTTAATATTTGTATCAATCTTAATTTCATTGTTTGTCTTAATTTGATGGTTTATAAATTAGAGTGGTCGTAAAACATAAAGCCAAGTAGAGGGCAGTTATAAGGGGAAAATTTTTATTATATAACTTAAAAATATTAGTTAAATACGTAGTTTTATGTTTTAGTAGTGGTTTATAATTTTTTTTAGCATCATATGGTTTCTTTTTTCTGACCGACTTATTTTTTCCAAGTTTATATTTTACCTCCTCTACCTAAAACTTATTTTGATCCGACTCAAAGGATGTGAAGGTCACGACAACCACAAAAACACCGGTACTCGCTATGTGATACGGTGAACTGATAGTGTTATGTTAATACTCGTAAAAAATATAACTGTTTGAAAATATAGTTGTATATTAAGTAGTATAACATTTTATAATGCGGCTTTTGAGCATGAATTTTGATTTTTAACATAAAACTAATATTTCATCCTTTTTAGAATAATTGATCACAACACACAATTCTAAGAATACATAACTACATAAGCAAATGCTTTTTCTAAAATCTATTTTCCTTTAAAACAAACCATATTTTTAAAAAATCTGTGTGTTTATACATAAAACAATTATCTATTTATTTATTCATTAATTTACCTACGAACACACACCAATCTACACTAATATTTGCTAAAACAAGAAATTTTAGTTCAAGTCTCACATGTAACGAAAAAACTATAAGTTTTTTTCAATTATGGCAAGTTTCTCCTAACGATGATATCGGATTTAAAATTGATAGAAATATATTGATGTTTGAGCTTTTTTTCAGACACCTGCCAACCTAGAGTCCTAACGTTCCGTATAGTAACGGCGCTTGTCAATGATTTAAACAGCCTTAAAAAATACTATAAACATGTAAGAAATTAAAAAGATTATCATTTTTACGATTAATATGAAAAAAAAAAAAAAGATTGTCGATGTCTTGCATATCATTTTGTGTTTGTTTGCTTGTAAGAACGGCAATAGGTCAGCAAGCTAACTACTCCTCTACAAACATTCATTTATATTCATTCTATATAATATACTATACACACTCATGTGCATATATCCATATGATATCTACACCATTTACTAGTGAATTAATGGCGGAAGTAAGAGATCTCTGCAACTTCTGACCAAAGTAAGGAATTTCATCTACTCTCTTCTTCTATCTCCCTTCTTCTAGGGTTTTCAGCCTTCGTCAACAGCTCAATTTTGACCTCAAACGCTTCAATTTTGATCTCACAAACTCCTGTAACGAATTTGAACTTGTATCACTTCATACACTCAGGTTGAAATCGAAAGCGTCGTTGCGGTTTCCATTTTCAACATCGAGTTTCGGATCAGGCTCTCGAGATCTGTAATTTGCTGTAATTGGATGTTAGTTTGTTAAGTTAATGTTAGTTATGGTTCTAAATCTGTGTAATCTCTGCGCTTTTTATGAATGTGTTTCTGATTTGTACTGTACGTTGACTTTTACTGCGTGTTTTTATCGTCGGAGTGTGTGTAATTTGTAATAGAGTAATAGCTCTGTGTAATTGGAATTTGGAAGGGGAGATTGATCATTTTCAGTAGATTAGGGTTTTTTTTTGGGGGGTATACATCGGAAGAGATGGCGTTTGGTAGGAATGACAAGGTGCAGTTTAGTAAAATTTATTCTCTGTCGTGTTTTCGGCCTTCAACGAGAGATGAACACGGTCAAATCGGGCAAAAAGGTTATTCTAGAGTTGTGTATTGCAACGATCCTGATAATCCAGAGGCGCTTCAGCTCCGGTACCGTGGTAATTACGTCTCGACGACGAAGTATACGGCGGTCAATTTCTTCCCGAAGTCTTTGTTTGAGCAGTTTAGGCGGGTTGCAAATATTTACTTTCTTGTCGTAGCTTGTGTGTCATTCAGTCCTTTGGCACCGTTTCGAGCTTCCAGTATTCTTTTTCCTCTGCTGGTGGTGATCGGCGCTACAATGGCGAAGGAAGGTGTGGAAGATTGGAGACGCCGGAAGCAGGTAAACAGCTGTTACTTTTGGTATTTGTTTATTAGATTCATAATTTTGTTAAATTGCCTACCTTGTTTGGTATGCCCAAACTGGGGTCATCAGGGGAGAATGGTTTCATCAGCTGTATAGATAACCTTTGAAACATCTCATGTCAAACTTTTCAAATATCGTTGCTTCTATTGTCTTTATTAGAAACCATGATGGCAATCAATACATCATGTGGCATATTGTGGGGATGCTATACATGATTGATAGTGTTAGAATTGGAATCCAGATCAGAGGGGCTAGCATATGCCATATGTGACTGGTCCTGCCTGTTCCCAACTTCTGTAGTTAGTATAGGTGTTTGAACTTTTAGTGTATGTCATATGTGATCATAGATTCAATTTCTCCCCTTTATAGATTTTCTGGCCTAGCCATGTAGTTGAATATTTCAATTTGGTTCCAGGCTTCAACAATGCAGTTCCATATTATAAAGCAGCTATTATAGGATTATATGTATAAACTTATCTGGATCAACTAACGTCACGATGCTGCAAATTTCTCTCTAACAAGGGGAAAAAACCAAACATTAGTATTTTCACTAATTGAAATTATGATTATAATGTACTTAAATAAGGAGTTGTGTATATATTCTATGCTAGATTTTCTGCGAAGTTGTTTGAATCACTTTTCAAATACGCTCATTTCATTCTAATTTCAGGACATAAAGGCGAACAATCGAAAGATCCATGTTTACAGAGATCAGTCATTTTCTGAACACAAATGGAAAGATATACGTGTTGGTGATCTTGTTAAGGTCCTCAAGGATGAATATTTTCCAGCAGATCTTCTTCTCCTTTCATCAAGCTATCCAGATGGGATTTGTTACGTTGAAACCATGAATCTCGATGGAGAAACTAATCTGAAAATAAAACATGCATTTGATTTCACAGCTTCCTTATTTGATGATAACTCATTTCACAAATTCAAGGCAGTGGTCAAATGTGAAGATCCAAATGAGGATCTATACTCATTCGTTGGGAGCTTAATCTACAATAATGATCCGCATCCACTTTCGCTTCAACAGATTCTGTTAAGAGACTCAAAGCTTAGGAACACTGAATACATTTATGGGGTGGTTATTTTCACAGGGCATGATACTAAAGTAATGCAGAATGCTACAGACCCACCTTCTAAAAGAAGTAAAATAGAAAGAAGAATGGACAAAATAATCTACATTCTCTTTAGCACTTTGATCTCTATATCTTTCATCGGGTCAATCTTTTTCGGCCTAAGAACCAATAGGGATCTGAACCACGGAAGTTATGAAAGGTGGTATCTTGAACCAAGTCATACTACTGTTCTTTATGACCCGGAAAGACCCGTATTAGCTGCATTTCTACATTTCTTAACTGGCCTTATGTTATACGGCTATTTAATTCCAATATCATTGTATGTTTCCATTGAGATGGTCAAGGTGTTGCAGAGCATATTCATAAATCAAGATCAGGACATGTACCATGAAGAAACAAACAGACCAGCTCGCGCAAGAACATCAAATTTGAATGAAGAATTGGGTCAGGTTGATACAATTTTGTCTGATAAAACCGGAACTCTAACCTGCAACTCAATGGAGTTTGTTAAATGCTCAATAGCAGGTGTTTCTTATGGTCGTGGTATGACAGAAGTGGAATTAGCTCTGGCAAAAAGGAAAAATGTTGAGCAGCTTGATGCTGGTAATGCCTCAAACATATCAGATGGCCATACTCTGAAAGCAGGGAAATCAATCAAAGGTTTTAATTTTTACGATGAACGGATTATGGATGGTCAATGGGTCAATGAACCTAACTCAGATATTATACAGAAATTTTTTAGAGTATTAGCTATTTGCCATACTGCTATACCTGATGTTAATAGAGACACAGGTGAGCTTTCATATGAAGCTGAGTCACCAGATGAAGCTGCTTTTGTCATAGCTGCTAGAGAAATTGGTTTTGAGTTCTTTCAAAGGACACAAACAAGCATCTTTTTGCATGAATGTGAGAATGGAAAAAAGGTTGATAGGTGAGCTAAAATTTTCACATATTTGATATTTTTCTTTCAATGCTCATTGCGGATGTGAGAGCTACTAAGCAAAAGCAAGTTGCTATCCATGCACCTTTTAAACTATAACTGTTAATCTGGAATAGTAGGATATGCTAGAAAATAATCAAGAAAATTAGTTCCTTTTACTAAGTTTGAGCTGACATTACTTTCTCTAGAGGTAACATAATGGGAGCATTGGGAGGGTCAAGTGAGGCTGGTAACGGGTCAAAAGTGTAACCTTTTAGTTGCAGGCTGAAAACTTGTCGCTTTGGTTGAGTTGACTCGAAAGTCCATTTTTTTATATAAATAACTAGTGTGTCAAATACAATTACTAAAATTATATAATTGCAATAATCAACTAAGTTTTTGAACAAAATGATTTAAAATAGTTGGTTCATTTTTTAAGTATTTTGCTATTCACAGATCATATGAGCTTCTTAATATGATAGAATTCAGCAGTGCTCGTAAGAGGATGTCAGTGATAGTTAAAAATGCAGAAAATCAGCTGTTCTTACTTTGCAAGGGTGCTGACAGGTGAGACATTAATATGTAGACTGTAATCACTCACAAATTAAAATTGTTAATTTACATTATATGTTGCATGCATTCAGTGTCATGTTTGAAAGACTCTCTAAAGAAAGCCAACCATTTGAAGATCAAACGAAGAATCATATCAACAAATATGCTGAGGCAGGTTTACGGACTTTAGTAGTTGCATATCGCCCTCTTGGTGAAGAAGAATATAAAACATGGGAAAAAGAATTCTTGTCAGCCAAAACTTCAGTCTCACAAGATCGGGACAATTTGGTAGATGCTGCTGCTGAGAAGATCGAAAGGGACTTGATTCTACTTGGTGCTACAGCAGTCGAGGACAAACTTCAAAAGGGGGTGAGCATAATAAGTCATTCTTTGTTCCCATATTTTGTTATTATTCTAGATGCTAGTGCTGGCTATGTTGACCCATTTATTTGTGAAGGGTTTGATTCAGGCTGTATTTTATGGCATAAAACCTCCTAAATCATTTTATTCAAAGGATAAAATTATTATTGTAATATTATTTATCAGAAAATAAAACTTTTACTTCAAATACTATTTTGAGTTGACCGAACCAGTCCCAACCCATAAAAAAATTGCCTGTTTCGAGTTTCGACCCTTTACCCAACCAGCGTGACTTGCGCATTCTAAAAAAATGTTTTGCAATTATGATCAATTTTTGTAATAACACCTGCCATACTAGTTATTTATTGAAAAAACAATCTTATATACAAATATTATTTTGGGGCAACCAGGCCTGACCACTACCAAAACTTGCCTGTTTTGGCCTCTTCCCATTTTGGCATCTCTACTAGTGCCTACAATTGCTAGAATTAAAACCTGATCTCACTCTACAATATTATGTTGGTTTAAGGTTCCTGAATGCATAGAGAAACTTGCTAATGCTGGGATTAAGATTTGGGTGTTAACTGGTGATAAGATGGAGACTGCAATAAATATAGGGTAAGTCACAAATTTAGTTTAGTTTAATGTTAGTTTTGTTTTCTACATAATTCACATAAATCATTGACTTTTACTTGTCGACATGTACAGGTATGCTTGCCGTTTACTAGCCCAAGGAATGAAACAAATTGTAATCACATTAGATTCTCCTGATATTAATGCCTTAGAAAAGCTAAGAGACAGGGAGGCCATCGCTAAGGTAAAGTTTCTCTATGAAGTTCATTACAAATTTTGATTTATTTATCACCATATCAGCCTGTTAAATATATTAAATTTTTATTCTTTGTAGGCATCTAGAGAAAGCGTAGAGAAGCAACTGAAAGAAGGAAGATCAGAACTTGATTTAGCTAAAAGTAGCTCTGCTTTAATAATTGATGGGAGGTCTCTAGCTTTTGCTCTTGATAAAAATCTTGAAAGATTATTTTTAGAAGTCGCAATTAATTGTTCGTCTGTCATCTGCTGCCGTTCTTCCCCTAAACAAAAAGCCCTTGTAAGTATTTTCATAAATATACTTCATTTTTTATTTAATGGACATTATGTTAATGTAAACTTGTGTAACTTTATAACCCATGTAGGTTACTAAGATGGTAAAAGAAGGAACAAGAAAGACAACATTAGCAATTGGTGATGGGGCAAATGATGTTGGGATGCTTCAAGAAGCTGATATTGGAGTTGGAATTAGTGGTGCAGAAGGAATGCAGGTTCTTTTTTCATATATTGTTTAATTTTATTTTCTTTAACAACACATTATGGGTTTTTGGTAGTTTCAGCTGACAGCTGATTGTGTTCTTATATGAAATTGCAGGCTGTGATGGCAAGCGATTTTGCAATAGCTCAGTTTCGTTTTCTTGAAAGATTATTGTTGGTACATGGACATTGGTGTTACAGGCGAATAGCTATGATGGTAAAAACATATTTCATAATTTTATTCTCTCTGTCTTCAAAATATTAAAGTTTTATAATGTAGGTAGAAGTTTAAAGATAATTTTTTGAATTTTAAATGCAGATATGTTATTTCTTCTACAAAAACATTACTTTTGGGTTTACACTTTTTTGGTTCGAGGCCCATGCTTCTTTCTCTGGCCAACCTGCTTACAATGATTGGTACATGTCATTTTACAATGTTTTCTTCACCTCGCTTCCTGTCATTGCTCTTGGTGTTTTTGATCAAGATGTGTCTGCACGACTCTGTCTAAAGGTAATATTTTCATGCATATTGGCATCTGTTAAAAGTTTGGGATTTGTAATGAGATGTTTGGATTAGCACATGCTTTTGATTATCTAACTACTTAAGATAATAAATTTTAAATCATGCCCGGAAAACTTTTATTATCAAATACCAATGCATATTCACAGTTAGATTAGCACATGTATTATTTTATTATTTTTTTTTTTTTTTGTGTCAT
This sequence comes from Flaveria brownii, assembly GCA_018326445.1. NCBI lineage: Eukaryota > Viridiplantae > Streptophyta > Magnoliopsida > Asterales > Asteraceae > Flaveria > Flaveria brownii. Next base: position 8,369 of record BJCN01096462.1, read on the forward strand.
AACTATGCACCTTGACAGTCGCCCTGTTTTACCTGAAAGATGGTTTTTTATCCAGTTCTAGTCATTATGCAAATTTTTTTTACCATTTGGTCATTATTGTGAATTGCAATAAAAGCTTTTGTCCCGTTTAAGTCTTCTTTAAAATACCCTATAATGACCCAAATAGGACAAAAAAACATCTTCTAATGACTCAAATGTACAAAAGAGTGAAACGGGACAAAAGTGAAAGTACATTGGTATTTTATACTAACATTAATCAGACTATTACAACTTCATACAAAAAGAAAACTTATCCAAACACTTGCAACCCATTTTATTACAACTTATCATGTTTTTTTTCTGATTATTCAAAATCACATACTTTCAAAACAATTAATAATCACTTTTTAAATTCTATCAAATACCAGCTACATGAAAAAAAGTTGTACCTGACCCGTAATTTAAATTTGTCAGTACCCGTTGCTATATCAAGAGGGAGTGCAAAACATTCTCTTCAACTGGCCAAGAATCCTCGGGTGGATGTTCAACGGTGTTCTAAGTTCCATGATTATCTTCTTCATTTGCAAAAACTCCACAATCCACCAAGCTTTCCGAGAAGACGGCCATGTCATCGATTACGAAATCCTCGGGGTCCTAATGTACACTTGTGTCGTGTGGGCTGTCAACTGTCAGATGGCGTTATCCATCAACTACTTCACTTGGATTCAACACTTCTTCATCTGGGGTAGTATATTCTTTTGGTACGTATTTTTAGTCATCTACGGGTACATAAAACCCGAATGGTCAACAACAGCTTATCGAGTTTTTGTGGAAGCGTGTGCCCCGAGCCCGTTTTATTGGATGACCACTTTCTTGGTGGTTGCATCAACCCTGTTACCTTATTTTCTATATAGAGCTTTTCAAACGCGGTTTCATCCAATGTATCATGATGAAATTCAACGGAGGCGGTCCGAAGGGTGTGAGGAGGTGAGTGCTGGTGAGTTGCCTGGTAGGGTGAAGGATAAAATGGACCATTTGAGTGAGAAGATGAAGCACAGCCACAGGGAGATATAGGGTTGGGTTTTGTTTGTTTACTTGTGAAATTACCAACATAGCCTTGCTATCATCTATCATGTTTGTTTGGGATGGAAGGGGCTTTGTTTAACATGTAGTATGTAAGATGTAAATGCTAGTGTATATATTAGTTGTAATTATTGTAATCCATGTTTTTCACTACAAGTGGTCATGGATGATTTCAACTCTTTATGTCAACTAGTATTGAGCCCCCGCGTTGCGCGGGGCGTAAAACAATGCCAAGTAGTATCAATGTCACACCACAATCAACAACCACCAACACCAGAAAACCTCGTATTAAAATAAAAACAAAACACAAATCGAATGGAAAGTAGACTTAAAGATGTTAAACCGCGGACGTGAAAAGTAAAATATTAAAATAATAAGCAAGCCGATCTAGGATTAGTACGTTGTAACACGACAGTTAAACGAAATAAATATGTTGAAAATACGTAAAAGTATTATGATTAAAAACCATAAAGTATAAAGAAGTTAATAAGTTAATTGTCTCATGTATATATATTAAATTTAATAATCTTTGTAAGTCTTACTTTTTCTAAAAAAATAGATAATTGACACATAAAGAAACATTTTGATACCGTTTTTTTCTTTTCTAATACATAAAAATCTAAATGGATGATGGAATTGAAATTTTGTAATTAATCAAATTTAATAAAGGTTTTGAAATCCGGTCAATAAAATA
>BJCN01096484.1:2070-12954 GCA_018326445.1 Flaveria brownii
CGGTGGTGGTGCAGTTGTCTGCAGTTTGAATTGCTTTCAATGGTGGTGCCGGAGCTCCGGCGGCGGTTGCGGTGGCGTTGGTGATGGTGGTCATTTGGGGATTATTATTTTTTTAAAAAAAAGGGGAGAACATATGAAGGGGGTGTGAGTGTGAGGTGTGTAATAAATGTTAAATAGGGGGAAGTGGTGGGAATTAACGGTTGGATTTGATTTCCAAATGGAGAAGAGGATCAGAGGTTTATCAGAAAACGATGAGAGAGAATTTGTCATTGTTGTTACCCATGGGAATAATGGGATTCAACAAGCATGTGAGGAAGATGGTGAGTGTGTGTGTGTGTGTGTGTTTTTCTAGTGGTTGTAGATGGTGAAGGTGAGTGTGGAATGACTATTTTGTCCTTTGGTAAACCTTATTTGTATGTATGGTATTGGTATAAGACACAAAAAGGGAGACAAATTGACAATAGATCCACAAACCTATAAATGTGGTGTGTGTTAATTATTATGGATATGTTTTTTCAGTAATGATTAGTGAAGTTATGGTATGTTAGCTTCATCCTCAGGAGTTCTCGTGGTTAGATATCTCTTTTTTTGTATAAGAGGTCATGTAAGATTCGTACTTTGATAATCAAAATTTGGAAGATCTGATAGTTGCGAAGAGATTTCGCATTTGAACAATTTGAGGGTTTTTATCAAATTGTTCAATTAGATGAAACTCAATCTCAAGAACGAAGAATGTATGTTTATGTGAAAATCAAACCTAAAGAAATGACTAGACGAGCAATTTATATGTTGTGGGAACGTAGTTGGAATTGTTACTTTTTAATTGAAGATATAATTAAAGTGGAGCCTAATATTAGTCCGGGACAAGCAAATTTAATGCATTTTCAATGAAGCAAATTTGTACCAAAGTAGAAATTTTTCAAACTCGACCCTGGTGAGGAGCTCTGCCCGTTGGACCTCGCTCCCCCTAGAACCTTCATTACTTGGGAGTTTCACCACTAAAATCCAGTGAACTTCTAATACAGAGAATTATAAAAAAAATCAAACTATTATGCATTCTGCAACTCCAAGTTAGTTTGATAAATATTATGAATACATTAATCACCTAGCAGTCACAAATGCACAAAGATATATAAACAGATTGAGGGTTTAAATTAAAAAAAATACAAATATAAATGGTTAATATGAATAGTTTTCAACTTATTCCAAAACAAAAGCACATTACCTTTTATTTGGAGAATATGCTTGGTGAAGTAGTGAACGAGGGTGATAGAGAAGTTTTGGTTAATCTTCTAACTACTTTATCAATAATACAAGAATTGAAGTCTTTAATGTGCAAATATAAAAATTGAATCTTTAAATGAAAATCAAGCTTAACTAGAAAGAAAATACGAGGTAGGTGATCATGGAAAAAATGACAACATTTGATCACCGGCCTTTAGGTTGATTGGTGAATGTGGAGCTGTTGAGGGGTGACATGATTTGCTTTATAGATCAAATGTGGTTAAAATTTTAAAACACACATTTATATTATGTTTAGAAAATTAAAAGCTTTTATGGTCCGGTGTTATCGATGGTTGTCTTTAAAAAATATTAAGTGCAGAGTTTGGATATTTGTAAGTACAAATTAAATAGGTACTATTTAGAACTATAATTGTTGTTCATAAAAAAAACATAAAACTAGTACTTGTGTGGCCTAGACATACAGATCAGCAATATATAAAATATAAATCGATTAAAACTAAAACTTTACCCAAAGTATACATATATAAAAAGAGCCTTTATTTCCCCTTTTGTTCAAAAAAAGCATTCATTTTTCTTTTTTTTTTTGCTTCCTCCAAATAATTCATTTAGTTCCCATAAAGCGTTTGATTTGTCAAACACTATCCTATAATATAATGTCCTTTTTCCTTTCTTAATTGGGGTAGGTTGGTTTTAAAAATGATAAATATACAATCATTTACACTTTCTCACAATCATTTGATTTTTCTACAAGTTAATGAGCAAATGTGATCCAAAAAAACTAAACAGTTATATAAGACTTTGTTAGATTCATGTATAAATTGTGGAAAATAAACGAACATATCAACACAACAAAAAGAAAAAGATTTTTTTATTAATTAGAAAAAAACCATAGAATTTAGTTATGTAAAAATAAATGAAATGAGTTTTTATAAATTAAAGATAGAATAAAGAATAACAAGAGGTAGATAAAATGGTGGGGGCGATAGACAAATATATCCAAAGGCAAATGGTGTGGGCTGGCGTTGTACAGTTCATCCCGTGGATACTTCATTTTCATCAAGTGGGGACCTAATACACCTTTACCTACACCACCCAACATTGGATTTTTTTCACTCTTAAAAAGACCCTTCTACCCCTTCGTACCAACCGCTCGTCCCCTTCGTACCAACCGCTCGTCTTATCGGTTCGCTGGTTGGGCTGGTTTAACGGAATTCAGGAATCAGATGACTTCATATACAATAAAAATAATAAACATATCTAAATTATGAAAATTGTATATATATTGATGTAAATTCGTAATTGAATAGATTATGAAGACTTATCTAAAATACTAAAATCCGGTCCAACCACCTGGTTCGTTCCTGAAAACACTGTTTAACACATACTTTTTTTTTTAAAATATATTCATGATATATTTTTATCAAAAAATAAAAAACATCGGTTAGTCTAGAGAGGAGTCTCTCTATGATTCGACTTTCACTTGTTAAAGTTTACTTATAACTGGTTACAATATTGTTACCGGTGGTTACTAGTCTGTTATAAAGGGGCCGGCTCTCAGCATTCTTTGGATCAAGTCGGTGTCAAAACCCTAATATGATCCAATTAATGCCTTTTATAAGCCTACCGAACTATTGTTGTGTATTCCAAATCGAGCTAAGTGAGTTCTCTTGTCCGAACCGGTGAACCGTTTTCAGATTGTTACCTTCTTATCATCTGGTCTTACCATGTTAATGTAAGTACTACGGTTTAGCTATTATATTTTAACAGCCATATCCTTCTTAATTATAATCCTAAGATATAAATAAGTTTATTTATTTATTTAAATAACAAAATTTACTGGTTTGGCAAGGATTTATGCGTCAAATGGAATAAAATATACGACGAATATTTTTTGTGAAACTTTTAACATATTGACAAATGTAAAATAAATCATGATATTTACAGAAGTAAAATCCAAACAAAGTTTTATAATAATTGTATACGCAACTGGTACTATTTATTTGTAGTTGGTTGTATGTATTCCAAATGGAATCCCACGTAGGATTTTAAATCATATTTTTCCCACCACGCTTAACCACTCTCTTTTTAAAAACTATTATTTATATTATATCATTTGGAATATAAGCTAAGGGTCCATTTCACCTCTTTTATTTAATATTGCCATCTAGTCTAGACTTTATATAACGAGATAATAATTAGAATCGTGATTATCTGTCATCGTCGAAATTTATTTATTTTAAGTATTTAATTATCACTAAACTTTTTTAAAAACATTTAAATGCACTTATGAATGACTTTTTACCCCTTTAATTACTCATGTCCTGTTTCATTTATAATTATTATTTTGAATCTTACTCACCAGAAATAAAATATAAGCTTCTACAGTTTTTAATTCTTTTGATGAAAATTGCTTAAGACATATGATCTGGTTCCAACGTGTAAGGAGAGCATAAAGGCACCCAAAAAAGACTATTCAACAGTATGAAAACTTTTAATCTTTTCAAATAAAAGTTCATTATTTTTATAACAATTAAGTTCAATAACTTTACAAGGGCATTCTTACTTATGTTGGTAAACATGGTGTCCATTCATTAATGATACCACCCCGATTTAATTTACATTCTCCACTCAATATATTTTTTTATTTTTTTATAGAATAGGTTTTGAACCCTCAAAATTTGGTATATAGACGTATGATCATACAACAAGCTCGTGACTTGAATCTCACTTAAAAACTCTAGCTCAGATTCGTCTCGCCAGCCAGCTTGCCTTAGATCGTTATAAACCAAGTTGAGCTCACTCGGCTCGTTTACAAACCGAACCAACTGAGTTGGGCTCGTTTATACCCAGCTCGGATCACAAACCAAAAAAAACTTGGTGACCCAACAGGAAAATATTTCACGTCATCGAGTTAGCAAAATATCCTTCTTGATAGACATACAAATACCGAAAATTATGACCTTGATAGAAAATTTCTATGGTCGACACTTCGTTCGACACATCTTGACCCGTATCCCCACCCATGTTTTGTCCCTCTTAACGAAAATTCTGGAATCCGCCACTGCTCACCGCATCGTTTTTCTTTTTAAGGTGGAACATGAGTGTTGTCCTTGTGGACTTTAGGTATGATTGGAAGCACCTCTAGTGAAAGAAGATAGATGAACTGATTCAATGACAGCTTTAGGTTCCTTTGAACACACTTTTTGTATAATATGTCTTGAGAACACAGACAAAGAAATGGATGACCATTTATGCCCCCACTTTATTCCAAACAGAAGACGATCATTTTTTTTTTCTTTCTATATACAAGTTTTATAATTTAATTTCATATATTCTGCTTTAAACTTACAAACTTGCAATATAATATATCATATCATATTTTGATATAAGATCATCAAATAATATGTTTAGTGTGTGTTCACTGTTCAGTCTTTTTTGCATGTTTAACTATAATAATAATAATATAACTTTTTTTTATGATATATATTTGGGTTCATAATACAATTGAACACTTTTGGTAAAAGAAAACCTTTTTATGCAAGTACATGGCATTTGTATTCTTCTTCTTGTTGTAATAATCTTCCTTTAACTTTTAAGACTGTATCTTTCTTCTGTTGAAGAAAGTTATACTTTTCCTGTAGTAAAGTCATTCTCGTGGCCACATGTTGGTCAAGATCCGACAATTGAATACGAATTTAAGTAAAAAAGTTGTATCAATATCCAAATTTGATCTTGAAATTATTTAAACAAGACAACAGAAATTGTATACTTGTATGTTCTTTTATGTATTGAGTAACTCATAAGTAATAAAAGGTTTGTAACGTAGCGGTATATAGTGTGTAGTAAATGTGTTTATTTCAAGTTTTTAAATGTTCTAGTATGAATATGATGTAGATTCAGAATTAGGTTTAAAAAAAGTTGTTCTAAAACAGTAATTCATACGTAACTCTTTATATATAATAAACCGCCAGTAGATCTAGCATAAAATGTTCAACCATATATAAATCGCTAGTAGATCTAGCATAAAATGTTCAACCATATATAGATATATCAGCGAGCAAAGAAACCGAAAAATTGACCAGTAATCGAAAAAGCCAGAATAGTTGTTTTTTATATAAGAAAATGAAGAAAAATTGTGTTTTATCTTCTTGAAGTTGATAAAAAAAAACTTTTAAAAAAAATGAAGGGTATAGAAAATAATGCAAAAACTCTAAATTACTCTACAACAACATAGGCAACGGACCATTTAGTTTTGGCGTGAATAGTTGTAGGTCGTAAGGGTTCACGGATAACATCCTAAAATGCCAACAAATATGCAAATTATATTTTAATCTTTTTTTCATTATTATAATTGTTATTATAATTGCATCATCCGTATAAATGTGTTTATTATTAGTGGGGAATATTTAATAAAGTTTGTAGTGTAGTACATAATAAAAAGCCTATGTCTTGTGGAAGCAATGGCAGTCCTTTTAACTGGGATAAAATTGAAGTGGTGGATAATGAAGTAGCAGAAAAGGAGTTGTCAAACGAAAGTGATGTGTGATTACCCCCACCAACATTCAGATAGTGAAAAGTTAATGGAACAAAGTGAGTTTACTAATTAACTTCGGATCAAGTAACCAGTCAAAACACGCGAGTCGGGTTAGATAACTAGTCAAAACATGTTCGGGTTAACCTGTATTCGAGTTAAAAGAAAGTACTTTTTTAAAATGTATCAAATTTGTTTAAACCAAAATCGGTTCTAATCAAAATAGATTTAGGTTTAAATCCTGAGGCCATGATATCATCACTAAATTGGGTTCTCTATGAGAAAATGGGCTGAGCATATGGGCTTTGAAGTTAAAATCTAAAATAGATTCGTCAAGGCCCAAGGGTTATCAGGCCCACAAGTCCACAACACAATATATCATATTATAATTTTCGTTTTTCAGTTTTTAATTCTTAAACAGATAAATCAAACATTACATTTTGAATAGTTTAAAAACTATAATCTAGTAGAATTTATTTCCTTTCAGCAATTTTTCTGACTGATAAAAAAATGTATCATTTTGCTTGAGTCAATCAATAATATTAACGCATGCACGCGTGATGATGCGTATTTTCTTTATATATTAGTGTTAAAATTTTTTAGTAAATAAACAACTTTTAAGATAAAAAAAATACTAGAATTTCTTTCTTAAGAGTACATATTTTGGTGGAAATGTGCAAGTCAATCAAAATCGTTAACTCGAGGAGCGCTTGCCTCAAATGGCTAAAGCTTGTATAGGGTTGGCTTGGGAGTCATCTCGGGTTTCCCAGGTTTCTTCAAGTTGCCACATCAGCGTCACATTAATTTTTTCATTCTAGTTTTTCTACGTGTTACAAAGAGTCTTCCCAGTTTCCTCATTTGATCGAAAACAATAAGTACGCGGAAGCCTGGTGAATATCCACCGGGTCGGGACTTATTTTTCCACACCGGGTTCCAGGAGTGGTGTTCCACACAGGGCCGGGGTTTCCCCACCCTCTCGCGGACCCCGGTTCCCATTTTGTGCCATCTTTGTATGAAAATAAGCAACGGTCTTGGCCCTCAAATTTTAAGGCTCCTCTTAATTTAAAACTACACATATAATATGATATTTAAAACACCACAATGCCCATGACCAGTAGTTTAGCCTTGTAGTCTAGTGATATTCGTGATTAGATTCTCATAATAATAGTATGAGTTTAATCTTTACAGATTAGAAGTATTTAGAGTAATAAAATGTTAGTTAACAAAATTATAACACCTGGATTTCATATATAACATAATGTTGATGTAGTGTACTGGTTTGAAATTGTCCGAATCACCTCAGCCTCCTTGCCATGCATTTCTTTTTTAATATTCTTCGTCACTTATTTTAATATTTTTATAACCTTTTTATATTTTTTCCATTCTCTAAGCTTTTATTTGACCTTTTGTTTGAGCACCTTCCTCGTCCCCATATGGCATACTTAAAAGGTTTTTGTTGTTATTCGTTTATTTTCATTCTTATTTTGTTCATATTGATATCGTTATAGATCTACTTTAGGTTTCTAGTTTCACTGTTTATAAGTCTTTGTTTGTTTAATCTATGTTCATTAGTCAAATCCCAAATCAAAATCATTATGTTTAATTAAAAAAATACAAAAAGAAATCAACATTCCAGTTCTTATATAGTGGTATACAATAGATTCTGATCCTTCAAACAAACCAAAAAAACGAAAAATCAGTCGAATTTGATTATACTAATCAGTGACTATCATTGTAAGTGTGATCAAATAACAAACATTATGTATATACAGCGTGACGGAAAACCATGAAGTCATGCTCATACCCAATTATTTGGAAGTGCAAAGTTATGGAACCGGAATGAACCTTCTCCTGCAGTGTCTCTAATGTGTCTTAACTCAGGTTCATCATGTGAAGAACCTGAACCATATTGAACCGCTTCATGAGCCGTTGCAGTTTGTGCAGTTTGAGTCTCTTGAGGTAAGTGTAGTGCCACTGGTGGGTTGGTTTGGGTCCTGAGGTTAGCATTGCCCAACATAGCCACTTCTTGGTCCCATGCAAACACATGGAGTGAAATAGGTACTTTGGCATGTCTATGTAATGATAGTTTTTGGCTGAGTGAAACTGTGTCATAGCATCTTATGGCTCCTTCTGGTGAAACCATCCATGGAAGGACCTTTTGATTTGATATTCTTGAGATTATAAGTTGTTTTCTTGCTTTTCTAGCTTCGATGTATAGACTGCTAAGACCTGAACGCGTTGAGGGCGAGTCTTCATTTGGGTCAACGATTGAAGTTACATGAATGAATCCCTGTGATATTAATCATGAATGTTTAGATGGGCTCAAAATTATAGAAATTGGTTTGGTTAGTCATCCTGCATTTCATTTTCAATTTGCAATCTTATTTTTTAAGTGGCTCATGGGACTAACCTCTTCGGTTCGACCTATGGCAAACCCAAGCTTTTCATCTCCCTCTTTTATCTTGATTTCAACCGGGATCTCTCCTCCAACAGGAGCATACCAAAGACGAACAGCTCTGACCACACCGATGTCAACTCCATGGTAATCTTCAAAACCATACAGACTCACGTTTGCAAGATTCGTCAAGTCTGACAGTGAACCCGCGTTTACAGTAGAAGAAGCTGTTTCTCCAGATATCTGTCATACACATTCATCAAAATGTAACAATAATTACTCTCATATCAGTTAAAGAATAAGATTTTGATTGTTATATTACCTTGGTAAGCAGGGATTCAGTTTGGATGTTCATAAAAACAATAGGGACCCCTGAAGACTGAGAGGCAGTATGCCACGCGTTTGCTCGTGAAAGGGTGTCCTCTAAGTCATTGTATCGATACGCGACAGTTTCAGAGGCTTTAGGAAGAAAGAGAATGGAAAGAAAGCAGCTTGAATTTGGAATAGGAAGCAGTTCTTGCATTTTCTTGTGCCATGGGTATGCAACATATCCATCATGTAGTTTAGCAGCTGCTAATGCACTCACCATTCTTGAAGTTCTTGAAGCTGCATTATTTTTATGTGTATTTTTAAAAAGTTAGCAAAACCATTAGAAATGCATCTAAATTGATTCATTCTAAACATTAAAGAGATACAGATAGAGAAACAAAATTTGATAGAGAAGAAATATCACCAACAATTAAAGACTTCTTTATTTACAAGAATCACAACTAAAAATGAAAGACTATTCATATTCTCATCAAAAGGTTTGAAGGTTTAAATTCTGATATTTTATTAATGTCTCGCAACCAAAATATTATTATAGTTTAGAATTCTACAATATACAAGTTGTAATATGTTTATTTTAAAAAATGTAGAATTATCTATTAATGCATACGCACTTAACCCTTTTAACCTATTGACACCAATTCCAATCATTACCAACTCTTTGCTGCTTTAGTTCCTACCGCTAAGTTATCTGCAATGTTTTTACAACCGGATCAGAGTAGCCATTTCACCGCTAAACTGAGAACCGGTCTAGTTACGCCTATTGTCTCTATTTAAACCAACTGCTTATCAATCAGACCGGTAAATCATACAACAAAACAGTTCCATTTACTTAATTTCTTCCACTTTAAAATCTAACTTCCTAAAAAAAGTATCTAATGATCAATAGTTTGGTTACTTTACTGGTTTAGTTGTGTTACAGAGTTATAATTTTTCTTATAATTAAACCTAGATCATACTATTCACCATCATAAGTTATTATAGGGTATCCAATTATCCATCCATAAGCTAAATTCCAACTATGAATATGACAAACAATAGAAAAGAAAAGAAAAAAAACCAATAGTCAACTAACCTTGCAAGGCCAAACACTCAGCCTCCGTACGATCAACAAAGCCTACAGTGTAATTAGGGTCATCAATGGACCTCAACATATACATCTTCTTCCCAGCAGCAGAGCCCATAGGCACAATACACGCCATCAACTCAGCGAACTCGTCCGATCCACGCCTCACTCTGACTCGGATCGACGTCTCCTTCGCCTTAAACGAGTCCCGAAGAACCTTCTGGATTCCACTCCTCCCGTTCTTAAACGGCGTCGTTACGCTCATGTTCCCGATCCGGATCTCCTCCACGATATCGCCGGTCTGCAGCATGTCGCCGGTCCACTCTTCCGCTTTCGAGCTTCCTTTCAAACACTCGACCGATAGGACCACCGTGTTGCTGCTGAACCGGATTCTGCTGCTGCTGTTGCTGCTGCTGCTGCTTTCGGATTCCGATCGGCTTGCTGATCGATCCATGGGCATGATTTGGTGAATGTGTGAAGAAGGTGAATGATTGAGGCTTAAAAGGAGGTGATCGGCGGCTGTGTGATGATGTGATGATTTCAAGGTCAAAAGGGGATGATTGTGTGTAGAAATGTGATGGCAATTTGGAAGAGGTTTCACATATGAAGAAGATGAGGAGGAGGAGATTTTGATTGGAGAATGAATGTTCAAAGTCTATTACATCGTCACCTATAAACTATAAAGTCAATGTTATGTTCACTTTTGCTTCGAGTTAAATTTGTATCTTAAATATCTATACTTTACATAAACTGCATTTTGTGGGCGAAAGAAATATTTTATAGGTTTTATTTAGTCATGCGAATTTAGTCTATGCATCTAATACAGGTTGACTTTAAAATTTAATTAGTCTGGTAAAAAAGAATATATATATATAATTTAAATCACGCAATCAAAAGACACATGGTGTCAGAGTACATAAAAAAAGTGTTCATCCTAAAATTTAAGTGTTCAAGTTATGTGTAAATTGAAACTAGAATTAATTGGTTTATGAGTTGGTTGTTTTTTATATATATATAAAAAAACATTTGCACAATATAGGTTTATGAAGAACCTTATTGCAGGATCGATTACTGGGGGTTTATCTCTCAACTCACTGTGAATCAACACTTAGCAAGCAGTCTTATGAAGAGTTGATCACAATATAACAAGTAACAAGCAGTAAGAAAATTTAACACAGCAAGTAAATTTTCAAGGTACTTTTATATATTGCTTCTCAACTCAAAGGATTACAAGACACTTGGACTCAAAATCTACTTCTAATGAGTTACAGGGAGAAGATATATATAATACTACCTACAGCCGGATATACTTTGATACCA
>BJCN01096801.1:900-18043 GCA_018326445.1 Flaveria brownii
TATATATTCTTTATTTTTATGTCCGAAACGACCATGACATGCCAAGAAGTTAGAACCACGGTTAGCTTTTTACCCGATGTAAACCAACAAGGGATCAAGGCAGTGGATTGTATTTAGGGGGCGGAGACCACTCTGTTGGAGATGGCCTGGTCAAAGGGACATTTTGGGAATTTTCCCTTAAAACTTTAATCACCAGACATGGCAATGAGACAGTGTAAGCTTATAAACTACAAAATGCCATTTCCATGTATTTAAATGTTCTCTCAATTTATTATCTTGTGTTCCCTTTTATAATTTCTTCGCTCAATGTGGCATACATTTTGCCCTCAAGGCCACACAGTTAAATAATCCAGTTTTTTTACAATTCCTCACCTTTCACAACTCACAATATTTAAATCGCTATAGACTAGTCACTAGTGCCCTTCCTGATTGTAAACCCCTAAAGTATTGATTTCAAAAAGCAATAACAAGCATAACTCAGACCTGTAAAATCCCTGCCTACCTATTGCTCAAGCATAAAAACCACTCGCCTATACAATTATAAGTTTAAGATACTCTTTCTCACTCTACTAAATTACTAATGGTAACGATGCTACCAAAATGACACATAATTAGACAAGCCCCATAGATCTAATTTAAAAACCTAAAAAACGCTAGACCTAACAAAATTACAAAACAATCATATACCAAATGCATCATCTAGCTACAGGATTTAAACATGAGATTTAACCTAATCTAGTAAATTAACCAAAAACACAGCATTAAACCGAACGCTGCCAACTCAGATCTCAGAAGTAACAGAAACTGAAATTTCTACAAGGATCAAGTACAGAAGTACAGAACCTTTCATGAAGCGGAGTAACCGGAGGACCTTTATTCACCGTAATCTCATCATCACTAACAACGCCAACAATCAACTGATCTCCCAACGCACGCGCTTGCCGGAGAGCGTTACAGTGGCCGTAATGCATCATGTCGAAACAGCCGTCCATGTACACACGAACAGGCCTCTTCTTCCCCCTCCTCCTTGCGATAATGTTCAGAGGCGAGAGCTCCGGCCATGCGGCGGTTAACGCCACCACTGATAGACCTGCAACCACACCTCCGATCAACCATGTCGAGAGGATTCGCTTCGAGCTTTCTAGACCTATGTCTGAACTCATGGTTTCAGATTCAACAGATTGTTGTTGTTTGAGAGATTTTTGTGTTGAATGTATGTGCGGTTGTAGCCCTTTGGGAGTTTGTTCCCCAATTTGGTTTCTCAGGTTGTGATTCACTGATCTGGTTCTCTCTTTATGCGTCTTTCAGTAAGTTACACTTTTAGTCCCTGTGTCAGTGTGCTGTGATGAGAGTTTATGTTTTGAGTTCACCAGTTTGTTTATTATGTCCAATGGTTTTAACTTTGAGTATTTTGTTTTCTTTTTTAATACTCTCTTTTTGTTTTCATATTCTATACTTTGAAGGGAAAAAAAACAAGGTTTAAATCACTTTGATAACAAAAGCAAATGAATGTGAGTTGTCTTTTTAAAAAAGGTTGAGTAAATTATTTGATAAACTTTATATTTATCAACTAACTTTAATAATCGTGCATTACACGAGTATAGTAGATTAAATGTTAAATAAAGTAAAAATAATTTAATTATAAAAGATATTCTAAGATATGATTCAAGTAATAAAATAATGATAAAAATATTTTTTTTCAAAACAAAACGTTTTAAAAAAAACTTCATTATCATAACTCCCAATTTAAAGATTTTTTTATTTATAAAAAATTAATTTTAAATACAAATTTTATAATATATTGTGTTTTTTAAGAAAGTTTGACATTTTAGAAAAATTTCTCATTTTATAAAACTTTATTTTTTAGAAATAACATTAATAAAAAACTATTTTTATTTAATTAAATAAATATTTTTAGTTTAAAAAGAAATTAAATAATATTTATAGTGATTAATGTAACTAATAGGAGTAAAAAGCGAAAAAAAATTGATGACTAGTAATATACTGCTTAACCATGCTCAACTCAACTCATTTACACCGCACCCTTCATAAAAACCAACAAACTCAGGAACATCAGTTTTAGACCCTTTCCAAGAGCCTGACAACCTTGGAATCGACCCGTTTACACCCTTCCTGAAAGCCTAACAAGCTCAAATTCCACCCGTTTGCACACTTCCAAAAAACCCGTGTACATCTTGTAAAGTAATCGAATTATTTGCTAACCCTTAATCACCATAACATCCCTAACTTGAATACAAATACTATAACGATTGTGGAAAAACAAAAAAGAAAAAGTAAATCAAATTCATCATAATCACTTTCCTAACTGCTATAACAGTAAGCATTCTTCAGATTCCTGTCAATCACAACTGCAATCTCCTCAAGAAACTGGACAAATTGGGTCCAAATGACTAGAAATACACAGCAGATTGCCACGTCATCACTTGAAGATCCACGATTTACAGAAATCGGGTCGGGTCCAGATTTCTCTTCCGATTAAAGAAATTTGCATGTAATGAGAGCCAACATTACGGGTTGACATTGCAATCGGTCAAGAAACGGTTTTCAGGATTTAGAAACTTTCTCCAGTGAATTTTATAATTCCGAATACCGAGTTCAAGCCAGGGTTTCATGTTGCCATTGAAGTGTAATACAGCTGCTTTGTTAATTGCTTCATTAGTGATACCATAATTATGGCCCAGCCCAGATAACATCCATGAGTCATCAAGAGCAAAAGTTAATCCTTGAAATGTCAACATGGTTGCACCTAGTGTAGTTGTTTCGGTCAATCGCTGTTCACAAAGAAGAGGCAATGGTCAAAATGTGTCCTGGGTACATAATATTAGTTGAGGAGACTATTGACCCATTTGGTTGTGATGGTTTGGTTCGGGTCATTTGTATTTCTAATGGGTCAAACAGATAAAGTAAAAATAATAAGTTTTGAAAAGAAAAACGTGAAATGGGTTGAACTATTGCAAGTCACCCAAAGTGTATTACAATGCATAAAACTTTGGAAATTATTTCATTTAGAAAATATAGATTATTACCGAATTGCTATGATTCTTGGTATCATATTTGACACTAACTATTTGTAGAAGATAAATAAGCTTGGGAGTTGGGACAAAAAGTGAACCTGGTCAACCCAACCCATTTTGACCCATACCAAAAGTGACCCGTTTGGTAACATCCACCTCCCCCCTCCTCTAAATATCACCCATTTTCCACCTCTATGATATATTTGTCAGCAAAGGTGATTGATATAAAGAAATTAGGTTGTGTGATATAATCATATATAGAGGTGGAAAATGGGCATGTCAGGTTGGTTATCAATCAATATGGGGATACTAATCTACTATCTGTGTCAGGTCAAAATGGGTCAGATTGATTTATAAATAATTATTGTTTTGAATATGAATAGAGGATTGTATTTTCTAATAACTGTCTAATGTGCAGATAAAAATATTCATCCAGGCATAAAAAATATACCCTAGGTGATGTATTTTTGGATTCCACCTCCAACTACAAACATTATTACCTAGAATAACTGAATGAGAAAATAAAGAAAAAATGAATCAAGATATAACTCACCTGTTGCACCAAACTTTGGTACATTTTAGTAACATCTTTTTCCTTCCACCGAACCAAATCAATAACATTAATCCCGGACATCCACGTACAAGAATTAGCATCGTAGTTTACTTTTCCCAAATAATTTTTAATTGCCCCCAATTTCACCTTGCAAAACTGCACTGCGCCAATGACTTTTCCATTCATGTCAAGATTCCACAATGCTGATAAATCACGCTGGACAACAATATCGTCATCAAGAAGAATAACTTTCTTCAAAGTAGGGAATATTCTTGGTAGGGAATAATGCAAATGAGAAAACACAGAGATGTATTCGGTTCTGCTTTTAGACACAGATGGGAAAGAGAGACGTAATTCTTGGGGCATTGACAAATGAGAAGGCGGTTGACCTTCTAGAAGATCAAGATCTTCAATGTTCAAAACATGAACAGTTGCACCCTTATAAGAATTAGTGAAGAACCACATTTTCATGGAGAAGAAGCTTTGCTTATCTGTCAGCACATGAAAGACCTGCTTCTTACTGACCTGAAAGTAATATTAATGAGTTCATGATATAATAGAGATGATTAGTAGAAGTGGCTTTTCAATCCATTTGTTTATGAATGGGTTGATATGAATGGGTTGATTCAGGTAGTGTCTTATCTTACAGTTCAAATTAAAATAAGCTAAAAAGGAAACATGTTAAAATCTTTAATGCATGGAACCTCTTGACTATTTATTCCAAAAAAAAATATTATTGAAGTAATCTACCATTGAAATCGTATTTTAAACCATTTACTTTTCAATTCGGGTAATGCTTTTACTCTAACGAGTCAAAGAAAAACATATCAAAAATCACCCAAGTGTATTTCAATGCATAAAACCTTATAAAGCATTTTTTTTCAAGATACCAGATTATTATTCGAATGATATATTCTTAACCATAATTGAAACACTAACTAATGATATATAAGGGATGCTTTGTGTGGAGGCAGCCAAAGTACGCAAACTTTTTCATTAAGGAGTCATAATTGACACGCTAACTAGTGATACAGGGATACTTTGTGTGGAGGCCGCCCAAGTATCAAACTTTTCATTGAGGCCACATGTATCGAACAAGCTTTATAGTTTGCTCAAGAAATCCAAATTTTGGCCTCCACATACATTATCTCCAAAGAAATCACAAATTTTTGGCAAATTTGGGTAGCCTGGGCTGTCGCTACAACAATTTACCTGTTTTGAATCGTTTATGAAGTGGTTACAATATATCTATAGCCTAGAAAAAGGTTGACTACTTGGGTGGCCTCCACGTATCAATATCTCTTTCAAATTTATAAATCATGTGCAAAAATCAATCGACCCGACTAACTTTGACCTACCCGGTCAGCCAATTTTGCCACCTCTAATAAATAGATTAAATGATAGATACAAGAACATACTTTTGCATGCATAACAGTCGAATTAATTACTACAGATGATGCAAGCACATTGTTGGAAAAGATAACATAGTGATGCAGGTCCGGGTTCAACAAACTCTCTGACAGATCAGCATCATCTGGTGAAGTTTTAAAATACTCGACAGTTAGTCTCATTGACAGACAATGTAGACTTTTTGGTGTTGTTTGGACCGCAAGTTGGTAAAGAAAAGCACTCTGTTTCATATGAAAGTTGGCTTCATCTTCTGTTAAATCGACTAATTGTCTTAGTTTTTTGTCAACATTGTTACAGTCAACAATAGCTGATTTTGCTTTGGTAATTGTGGTTTCCATTTTTTGCAGCTTCTTCTCAACCCTGATAACACCCACAATCTTTACTTTGAGTGTCTATGGAAATTGGAATTCGAAATATACAAATACAATAAGACTAAGTATGAACGAAAGGGAAGTACAATAAAATTAATAAGGACAACCCGCACAAAGTAGGAATGAGGCTTATGCTATTCCCAAAATGGAACAAACTTGTATGTTATTTAGACTGTAGCAAAAATTGAAATGATGAACAAGTAGAACGATATTTGTTGCTTATTTTTCAGAATTGCTGACGTGTCACCTAACTTGTCATTTTAATGTATATGTATATGCAATATGGCAATAAGTACTTGTAACATGAACTTTAAAACATAATAATTTTGAACCTATAAATAAATTTACTTTTTGATTTATTTCCACATAAGAATTTTTGCATATGTAGCATCTAAGGTGGTGGCTGGCATAGCATCAAGCCATCAACCAGCGCACATCAGCTGTTTTCAAGTAAATCGGTTGAAATAATTGATAATAAATCTTAAGTTGATTTCTATTTTGTGCCAAAAACACTAACTTATAAAGCTCATTCCTATGTCATGCAATTTGCCCTAAATTAAAAAAAAGACTAAATATATTCTTAATAACTTACTGTGGAGGAAGATCTGCATCTGAAGAACTTTCACTGAGAATACGTTCAAACTCTTGAATATTTTGCTTTATTTCTTGTGTAAATTGGTCAAATTTTGGAAGCTTTGCAATACTGGGATAATAAGCGCGAGCCACATACAGCTGATCCTTCATTTTTTTTACTATAAAATCTTTCATTTTTTCCCTATGTTGCTGACGCCATAAGCAATAGCTCCCAAACTTTAGTTCACATGTTTTTTCACTCTCACCAATGGCTGGACTTGTTTTAGCGTCTTCCGTTGATGAGCCGACTCCAACATTCTATATAATAGGATTAATTAACACATAAACATTCAATATAAATTCTATGGCAAATTGCATGAGATAGAATGGATGCAGACTTTGTGCTTTTTTCCCGAATTTTAGAAGCCAACTTTTTATCAAGGCACCAAATATTGAACAGCTTGTAAATATACATGGCACTGGCTAACGCCATGGCAGTTGCCATTGTGGAAAAAACCATTTTTTAATTTATAAATGACAAATAAAATGCAACAATGGTAAGTTTTGGGATAAAAATGCAGCGTATAAATACCAGATACCATTCGAACATGCCATTGTTGCTATATTGGTAATAAAAAGTAGCTTGGTTACTATAACAGGTAATGAAATAGGAGATTGTTTCTATTGAGCCAATTTTAAGTCAGTTGATAAAGTAGGGAACAAATGGGCGTACCTGGTGCTGCAAAGAGCTCCCGCGTTTTCGCAGGGTCCAGGGAGGGTCCGTCCCATTTAAGGGAAGATGTACGCGGTCTTTCCCCCATATTTTTGTAGGGAGGCCGTTTCCACGGATCGAACCTGAGACCTTCGGTCCCTTAGGAACAGCTTTTACCACTGCGCCAAGGCCCGCCCTCAAAGTAGGGAACAAATGTAAGTTTCTATTTCATGCGGTATGCCCTAAATCTAAATAGTACTATGTGAATTCAACCCTTACAAATCATAAAAAAATACGTACATGTTTTTTTGGAGGTGGGTTTAAAACTTGTGTAGGCACAGCAAAACCTGCAGTTATTTCAAAGATGCATAAATAGTTTTGTCTTGAAGAACCAAATTGATTTATAAGCATAAAATAAAAACATTTTAAGAACAATGATCTACCAGTGGTTATGTTCTCAGTTTCCTTGACAGAGTTCCTTCTAAATTCCTGATGAAAACAACATACATGACAACGAGATAATCAGCTTAATCATCTCCAAGTTCCTTCTTTTCTTAACGAATGTATATTTCATCTACATAAAAGCATTCTTAAGCTTACAAATTAATCACATAAAAATCATAACGCCTGAAGTAAAAAAGTTATTATAGAGAGACCTTAGGATAAAATAAATGCATTATTCATTTAGTTTAGAAACCAATCCTCAAAAGAAGGATGACAGCACATTAGTAGCATATATATAAAATTATTTAAATAGAAAGAAGTTTTAAATGCATAATCATTATGCTAAACCAGTCCTGGAAAGGAGAAGCGTACATAAGTATTTTTGAACAAGTATAATATTTTAATAGTTATGCAAAAGGTTTTAGAATGTCTGTTGTCATTTAGTTTAGAAACAGTCCTGAACGAAGGAGCAGGCATAAGTAGAGAAAAATATATAAATATGTGAATTGTTTTTTAAGTTTAAAAAGAATTATACAGAAGTTTCAAAAATGTTGAGCATACAAGTTCAGGAAATACGAAATTTCTCATATTGAGGGGAGAGTGAAGTCACTTTTTGATGCACATGTTTTAAAACTACAAGTAGAACAAAAAAGAATGATCCCTCTCTAAGCATGTCAAAAGCAATGAACTAGCTGCAGATGTTTGCATAAAATCATTAGGTAATGAAAGACCAAAACATCACAAAAAGAGGCCTTTTATATGCATTATCTAAATGTATGATAATAGCTTTGGGATACAAAGTGATTGGTGTATTACCAACATATTAGATTCCGTTTAAACTGCTATTTAATACCTACAACAAAACAGGCATTCGTGTATTGCCAACAGCATAATACTAATAGTACAAAAGTTGAGTCTTAACCATCAGAGCAGTATGCAATGAACCTTTGGAAGAGTTGGTCCAAGATTTCTCAAGATTCCATCTACACGTGTTGATAGCCCTCCCTGCAGATAAATAATGTCAGTGCATGACAAATTACATATTCAACTGCTATCATAACAAGCATATGATTATCAAAAGGGAGATAATTCTTATCTTGAATGTAGTTAATCAAAAACCATAAAAGATAATTAGGGAAAATCTTGTAAATGTAACTATAACAAATGAGAGTATAAGGCCTTACTTTGACTAACGGTGAATTTAAAGCAGCAGCCTTTCTTGATGAAGCAGAATTCCTTTGATCAGTAGCCTCCCCTGAGAGAAGCATGTCCAAATAATATACATCAAGTTCGAATTCACCGACCAATACAGATTTACAACTTACAAGTAAGACCAAATCAAGCATTCACTTATTCACGTTTGAATAATAACAGATCTGGATTCCGAAACTTCGTTTCATACTAGACTTGAATTAAAACCTCAACAAAACCCACATAAACCTCGAAATCTCACACCACAGACATAAAACAGAGATAATAAATGCACAACAGAATGACGATAACACTTCAGATCTGAGTGTCAAACAGTTATAAATGCAGAATCAAGTCTATAAAGCATCCGTACATGAAACATTAATAGCAGATTATACAACCGGTGGCAATTGCATTAATCACTACACTCGATCCAAATCGTCTGAAACACTGTTACTAACATCTTCGATTTCAGATTTGATCAGAAACACGAACAATCAAACAAACACTACAAATTCTCTAAATGATCACAGAACAAAACAGATCTAGTTAATCATGTACCAAAATCTAGGGCAAAACGGATGAACGAAGCATACCTGAATGTGCAACGGGATGAAATCCGTTGTGGAGACCGAGTAAAAAGGCAAGAGGAACGAGCATCGAGAGCAATACGAGCCCTAACACTGCGATTACGAGCCAACTCCATCGTTTCTTCATCGGCATGGTGTTGTGTGATGAAATCGCACCACTCTTCATCCCCTACCGTCACATGGCTCGCATCCACTACACTTATTATTTATTCTACTTCAGAGTAATGATAGTGATTTACAAGAAGTTACAAGATTTGACTTTCAAGTTTGTTCAACTATACATATCAACCTTTGATTGAAAAGTAAGTTCTTAAAAACCATTAATACACACATTTCGTGGAGTATGTGTTTGTTATATTATATGGAATGATTTTGAGTGGTTGTGAGTGAAGAAAAGAGAAAATATTATTGTGGATTGATATATTTGAAGAATCACTGTACAATCCTTATAAATTTTTTAATATTTTTTAAAGTGGTTGTGAGTGAACGAGAGAGAAAAAAGTAATGATAATGGTATAAAAAGTATTATTTAATTGAAAAGGAGAGAGAAAATATAGTGATTTTTATTGTAATTATATGGATAAAGATAATAAACCCACTGTGGATGCTCTAAATACATTAGTTTTATTTTCAAAAATGTCATAATTTTAAATAACTAGGTTAGTCGCTGTGTATTACACGAATTGAATAAATAAAATATTAAATAATTAGTAATAAAAATTTATGCATTATAAAATCATGCTTGAAGATAAAATATGATTACAGTTACGTACAAATAACTATTTAAGTAAATAAAAAATTATGTATTTTTCTTAAACTTTTGTTTTATCAAAAATTATTATTTTTAAATAAAAAGGTTTTTATTTTAAATATTTTGTTTTAAGAAAAATGATTTTTTTAAAAGTTCATTGTATTCGGTATTTTATAAAATTTTTGCTTTTAAAAGTGTTTTTTAAAAAATAGGATTTTAATTTATTAAATTATATATTTTTTAAATTGAAAATGGTATGAGTAATATTCTTAGTATTCAACATTATTAGTAATAATATAAAGAAATAAGAAAGTAAGTATGATGACGCTTACAATTGTTTCGTGCTTATTTTAGTTTTTTATAGATAGATAGATATGCTAAAAACTCATTAAGTAAACGGATTATAGTTAGTAATAAACATAAAGGGTTAAAATATAATATTTTAATATAAAATATAATTAAAGTTATATATATGTAATAGTTAAACAAATCAAACAATTATACTATTTCTAACTACCTTATCTAAATAGTTTCATTTTTAAACATACGTTTAAGATATTAAAAAATAATTTTTTATTAAAATATTGTTTTTTAAAACCCTGATTTGTAATTATTCTTGCTGTTTTAGTAAGACTGTTTATAAAAATTTTCACATGTTTATAATTTTTTTAAAAACAAAACGATTTAAAATATTTTGTTTAGAAAAAGGTTTAGTGTTTTAGAAAATTTTATTATATAAAATTATAGTTTTTATTATTTAGATTTTAATTAAAAGATGTGATTTCTAATTTTTTTAATAAAATGTATTTTTAAAAAATATAGTTTGACTTTTAAAAAAATCTAAATGAAAGAGAGAAATATAGCAATTAATAAAATTCATTTTAATAATAGAGAGAAAATTGTATGAGTATTTTAAATTATTATAATACCCTTTGGATGGAAAATTAATGTGTAATGTCTAGAAAAATGACAAGTGGCAAAAAAATGGGTTAAAGGAATGACAAGTGGCAAAAGAAACATTGATTTGTTAGATACTATAGATATTAAGACACTCGTCATAACAAATTCAATATGATCCCCCACCCTTCAAAGGGGGTATGTTTCAAAATGTTAACGGGTTGTTTAGTATAAACCTAAAACTTTTTTATTTGTTAATAAGTACTTCGCTTATACCCAACTTGGTTATAATGAAATAATTGAAACAAAAAAAAGACTATTAGACATTAACATGGCAAGAAATAAACTTCGCTTTTCAAACACAAAAACCCAAATTTTTTCTAAATTAAATAGCAAATTAGCGATTAGATTATAAACCAAACTCAAATCCCAAAAAAATTGTTTAAATACAAAACCCTTCTCGAGTTAGGGTTAACTGGAGCACTTCTCGAGTTAGGATTCAAAGATCAAAACCCAATCTGAATTCATCAACAAAATAAAATCATACCTCATCTCAAGATTCAAAATATATGACGAACTTCTGATTGACCTATTAGATTCATAACTAATAAGACTTCATGTTTTACGTTATTTTATTTTGATGTAACTTAAAGGTTATTTGCTATGTATCAGAATTTTAGCATTGAGTCCAAAACATTGCCTTTGACTCAATATTTTATTTTGTCAAATTTCATGTAATTTTATTTAATATCAAGGTAAAAGAGATGTTTATAATGTGATGTAACTATATTTAACATTAGTACTATGTAAAAGCAAAAATGAAAACATATGTTATGAATTATCAAATTGTTGCGTGCACACAAGATAAACAATCATTATTAAGAAATATTGATAAATAAAAAAGACCACATGTTACATTAAATTATAGATACTTATAATAAATTGAATTTAGATACAAGACTCTTTTTAAGTATTATATAAACAAAACATTGTTATTATGATATGTAATTGTATGAAAGTTGATTTTACAATAAAAATTAAAAACATTATTTATGAGGTTTAAGGACAGACAAATAAAACTATAGTTTTTTGGGAGTATAAGAAAAGGGCGTACCTGGTGCTGCAAAGAGCTCCCGCGTTTTCGCAGGGTCCAGGGAGGGTCCGTCCCATTTAAGGGAAGATTTACGCGGTCTTTCCCCCACATTTTTTTGGGAGTATAAGACAAACTATAAAAAATCAACCAGAAATAACATATCTAATATGAGATAGATTGTGGTTTCTTTAATATAATAAAACTTCACATAAATTGCAAAACACGGTGTTGAGAGTTGTTTGCGAAAGCACATAAAAATAGAATGTTATAAATACCCCACGTTCATATGTCATGATATGTATTATGTTAAAACTAGAATATTATAAACCGATGTGATTTGACAATAATAAAAAAAAGATTTGGTAATAATAAAGATACAAAAACCATTATCTTAAGGCCTAAAATTTTTAGTTTTTCTAAAAAAATATTATTAAAATTTTAATTTTCAAAATCAGTATCACATTAAATTATATGATATGTAAGCTTTAAATTGAGTTGTAACTATTAAAAAATAATATTTCAACTATTAGAATATTATTATCATATTGAATTTGTTTATTTTAAAAATGTTAACAAATTTGTAAGTTTAACTTAATTGATTTTTATTATATTCTTAAAAATAAAAATTTCAAATTCGAATTAAATTTGAAAAGTTTGACATGGTTGATATTTTGTTTAAAATAATATGTTTATTGGGGTGATAACACGTTGCAAATCGTATGTGGACACCTAGGAAGAGGGCATGTGCTCAAGTATTCGAAGTGGCATTTTCCACGTTTGATAATTCTATGTTGGCCGTATAGATTCTACCTAACCAACAATAGTATACCTATATTAAGAGCAAAAAAATATAAATTGCATATATATAAAAGTAAAATTTATGTACATGCTTTAAAATATGTTGCTCGTCATATATGGTATTTTTCTCTATCTTAAGAAGATATTCCACCAACTGGACCGCCCAAATTTGGATCTTCACGCTCATCGATACATGGATTCCAGTTTAGCGGACAAAGGTAATCGAGATACGCTAACATGAGCAAATAAACACACATTGAGGGACTTAGGCGTATATATATTAATACTACAAAATTAGGTGACAATAATTTGCATACCAGACGTGTATCCGCCTTCATAATGAAAAAAAAGTTTGTTTTCCACATAAACAACAAATTTCTAATATTGCTAAGCTTCAACGACAGGATCGTGTTGTTGTTGACTGACAAGATAATCAGGCTGCACTTGTTGGCCATTAACCTTCATGTTTTGATTGGCGAGCTGGTATACAACGTTTTGTTCTTATGTTGGAACCAATATTGGCATGCCATTTGTATTCATAGATGGTGATCATAAACTCAAAAAGAGATATTTCCTAGAATATTATTATTAGATGATCAAAAAACAAA
Organism: Flaveria brownii; assembly: GCA_018326445.1. NCBI lineage: Eukaryota > Viridiplantae > Streptophyta > Magnoliopsida > Asterales > Asteraceae > Flaveria > Flaveria brownii. The sequence continues at coordinate 13,927 of BJCN01096801.1, forward strand.
TGAAGGTCATCACCAACCTTCCTCCAACCATTTGTTATAAAATATCACCATGATTACTTTTGATCTTCACGTTCTAGATCACTGTTTCAAATGTATTGATTGTAAAGTCACCATGTGGATTTTTGTTATCAAAATTAGTACTGAAAATGCAGAGGGCGGTACCTGAAAAAGGCTTATTAAAGGCATTTAGTTTAGTTAAAATTTAAATGAAAATATAAAAGTTCAATCAGAAAACGGATGATGTGCTCCAAATTATACATATAAGAAATATCAATTGCACGTCAATTATTATTAAAACTCTTACTAAAAATGATGAGTTGGTACCTAAATTTGTTAAATTGTGTTTTTCAAACTTGAAAAAAATCAATATGGACAAAAGGAGCTTAAACAAAAATAAAATTAAGGAAAACTAAGCTCTGGAATCCATGCATGGGATGTGCCTCATGAGGCAAACCCTCATGCCCAGATTGAGACAAACCCTCATGCCAAATTTAGTAGACCACCGTGTTTGTCAGTTTGATGGAACAAAAGTATTATTCCCCGACATGAGGCACACGGGCGTGCCCGACAAATTCTGCACGTTGATGACCTGTCATTGGGAAAAATCTAATTAACCTAGATAGCTAGGGTAAGTCGGGTATCGTATCCACGAGGAGCATATGGTTAGTGTTACATGATTTGTTTGATTACTTAACTAAATTACCTAACTAAAACTAAACTATTGTCTCTGGACTATGTATTAAGATGAGCAAAATTGACCTATAAACAATTACTTAAAAGGGTAAAACGAAAACTTAAACTTGGTTTAAAATCAAAGATGAAAGGAATCACATCGGGTTTCTGGAATGTAATTGAATATACGAATTATGTTTTACGTAAGCGTAAAGTCACATAAACATAACTTGCTTATCACATATGTTGAAAGGTAATTACCAACTTGATAACTGATTATATAAATTAACTAGTAAAGTAACTAATTCCACAATCTATCAGCTTTATTTGTAACCATCAATTAATGATAATAACCTAAGTATCACTCAATGGTTAACAATGTAAAACCGATAACTTGATACGCAATAATCAAATCAACTAACACAAATCTTTAATCAACGCATGATTTAAAACACATAAATGACAAAAAGTTGTTAAACAATCAAAGTTTATGTCTTGACTAGGTAAGTACATAAGAAAGCACAATCAAATCACAAACCATCCACCCAAAAATGATCATGAATTATTTAGCCTTGCATCTTCATCATAATCTCTTCAATCTTCACTTTAAGCATACAAATCCTTGATCAATTGATGATTAGAGAGAGTTTCAATGGCTCAAAATAGTCCAAAGATTCGCTTTTGAGGTTGGAGGCAAGTCCCTCTTCAAAACCCTAATGTTAGGGTTTAAATAGGTTTTAAAATTTGAAATAGTACTCAAAATATCACGTTAAATCGTAACTTACGGCCTATAGGCTGTAGGTTACGGCCTACCTTCAACCAGACGACCCTACCTCCTGTCTTACGGGGTTCACAGATGGACTCAGCACACGGTAGTAAGTTACGGCCTCAGGCGGTAACTTATGGCTTCCCTACAGTTTGCACAATTTTCTTTATTTTCAGCATCTTTCAAGCCGTAGTCTTGTTATCCTTATATCCTTTTCAAATAATGTTCGTTAAGCTTCATTTAACCTACATTTCATACCCATAACAAAGTAATACCACTCGATACATAAAGTATATTAAAAACACAATAAATAATTAGTAAAGTAACTTAAGTTGCAGATTAGAACGACAAAGTGACATAAGATACCTACTAGTTTGAGGTCGTCTAGAAAGCGCAACACTTTAAAAAATGTAGTCATCTCTGCATAGTGTATCGAAAGGAATTTCAGATAATCTAAAGTAATGAGCAAGTCATAATTTAAATTTATGTGTGTATTAGTAACAACTCGCCAATAACATTAACTTATGTTCATGTGAAATACCTGATTTATGTGAAATATGGTAAAGCAGGTGTGTAGAACAAATTAATCAAGGTTAGATACATAACCAGATATTCGCTAATGTTCATGTGAAATACCTAATTTAGGAACACTAAATAGCAATTTGGTAAATATGGGAAAGTAAAGTAAGAATTTTCACCCTATAATCGCAAGTAGGGTAATACAACAACACACAACAAGTTGACATACACAGTCAAATATTCATAAATGTTTATGTGCTAATTTAGGTATCGTATTGTATAGAACAATATGATATATGTGAGGGCCCAAGCATAATCAACACTTAAAACAAAGTAAATTCTATTAATCACATATGATTGTACAATGAAAGATTAGCACAAGATCATAATGTATTAAACAAAGCTACAGTCATGATTCAAGTGCCTCGAGTTTCCAACCCTAAAATGGACGCATATAAATTCTATTAATTGCATATGTTGTGGCATTTACAGTTTCAACGCCCAACATCTGAACTTGAGTCTTCGACCAGCTTAGTACGGCACCGTCTATCGTGTCAGCAACATATTTCACCCTATTCTCAGCAGGGCAATTATAGATCTCGAACACCGACTCTAATTTTTCAGACCAGTGGAGTAATCCCACTGCTCCTTCAGTCCCCTTGAATGGGTTAGACTTGTAGTCCAAAAGGACTTATACGTGCAAGTCGATTGTCATGGAATTGAATTGAGTATAAGGATTAGATATTGGAATTGATATTAGGTTATGGACAACTATCACGCGGATTTAGAAAAGGGTAAGGAAACCTTTACTTACCAATAGGGTTCGGCTGTGGAGGGTGCTGGCTTACCAGCGCCGCGGTAACATTTTGGTTAATCAGTGCTGCCAATTCTGCAGGCGTCATGGTAATGCTATCTCTGTCATGTCCACGGCGTCGTCCAGACATTCTTTAAAATCACAACATACAAAAATAAGCAAATATCCAACATATTTAACTTTATTCAAGTATAAGCAATTAAAGAATTTAGCACACACACAACTAATAAGTTCAAATAATGATTTTTGATTAAATAAATTATAAACATGTCTATAATGAATCAAACCAAATACTAAAATCCAAAAACATCAATCGGATGTGAACAACCCTTCCCATCTAGGTATGAAAAGAACGAAAGTGTAAGAACTAAAGAAATAGACAAGCTAGAGAATCAATTCGAATCAACGGATCCCATACTATTCTCTAGTTCATCAGCTTGTTGCTCCTCAGATGCTTCTTCAGGTTCCTCTTCTGGGTCCTCATAAGGGTCTTCCTCGGGTACAGGGTCGTCCACAATCTGGAGTGCAACTAACTACTCCTCCAGTCCAGTCAGTCGCTCATCCGTTCCTAAATTGTGATGATCCTGCTTACCGATATGGTCAGAAAGTGCCATCATGTTACCAGCCAAGTTATGATGTCCAATAATAGACATCTATAATCGTTCATGAAGTTTCTTCACCTGCAAGCGTAGCTGCTTCATCTCATATCGTAAAGCAAAGTTCTCATCAGTGAGTCCTCTAATGCATTGTCACTCAATGTCTAGCGTAGCGACCAAGGCTGCAACAACTCGCTCAAGGGGAACATCAAGATTAGGAAGGGTAGGTGTCGTCGATGTAGTCGCTGACATATTCCTAGGTCTAGTAGTATCTAGGGCTGGAACGCGCTCCCTGTAGATCATACGGTCTACATAAGTAGAATAGTAATCCCAGTCGCATAGAGGATCGCGCTAAGGTATCATAAATGGCTAATCCCAGTCCATCTCCTTAAAAGGGTAAGAAAATCGAGGCCAGTCAGGTCCTCTATCAGGTACAAGAGGAGTGGGAGATTTAGAATGTGTTGGTCTCTTACCTAAAGGCTCACAAAGAAGATGACATCCCTGTACTAAACCCTTATAGAAATAAGCCCAAGCAAGTAAACAATCTACGTGTATGTAACTAATACAAATACAGCTATAGTCTAAAATGCAATGCAAATGAGATGCAAAAATTCATTTTAGTTTGCTATAACCAAGGCTCTAATAACAATCTGTCACACCATCCAAATTCACTAACGGGATTTTACCATCAGGCGTGTGACATAACCAGGATCTCAGATAAGCATCAGTTACACCAAACTACTCGATAAT
>BJCN01096807.1:0-15171 GCA_018326445.1 Flaveria brownii
CAGAATGTTCCTATTTGGAAAACTATGGAAGTGAGATAAAAAGATGGCATAAATGTACTATAAAGCAAGATGGAGACTAAAGTCGGTTCAAAATCTTTTTAACAGGTTTTGTGCCTATAACTCCTTTCAAGGCATATGCAAGTTGTGTTTTATCTAGTCCCATTGGTTAGTTAAAATTGTTTTAACAGGTTTTGTGCCTATAACTCCTTTCAAGGCATATGCAAGTTGTGTTATATCTAGTCCCAGAGGGCGGACCTTGGAGCAACTGGTAAGGTTGCTGCTTTGTGACCTTGAGGTCATGGGTTCTAGCCGTGGAAACAGCCTCTTGCACAAAATTGTGCAAGGAAAGGTTGCGTACATCAGATCGTTTCGCGATCCGGCCCCTGCGCAAAGCGGGAGCTTTATGCACCGGGTACGCCCTTTGTTATATCTAGTCCCATTGGTTAGTTAAAAATGTTTTTAACAGGTTTTGTGCCTTTAACTCCTTTCAAGGCATATGCAAGTTGTGTTTTATCTAGTCCCATTGGTTAGTTAAAAATGTTTTTAACACGTTTGTGCCTATAACTCCTTTCAAGGAGTATGCAAGTTGTGTTATATCTAGTCCCATTGGTTAGTTGTATAATTTTTTAACAGGTTTTGTGCCTTTAACTCCTTTCAAGGCGTATGCAAGTTGTGTTTTATCTAGTCCCATTGGTTAGCATAGTAATGGCAGGGTCATGTGAGTTCACCAGTAACAGGTTCTCACGGTTATAAAGAGGGTTTTAAACTAAAGCAATATTTCATATATAATGGAAGTAGCTAAACAAGAAATGACCTGTACTATTATTCAGCATCGACCATTTGCGCTTCAAGAAAGTTCTCAGGTCTGGTAAAATTTGTCCCCCGACCACCATTGAATTGAAGGATTCTAAGCTTGCCTTCCTGCAAAGACACATAATTATAAATGTGAAACAATTTTGTTTAAACAAAATTATGGAAGAAAACAAAATGCTGAACAAATATATTAAAGGTAGCAGGTTGGATTGACTGCTAAAACTTTTTGATCTTATAAATAATTAAAAAAACAACATTACAAAACTATTTTATCAAAATAATAATGTAACTTCTATTAAATAGAAAAATTCAGGACATTATAAGCATTTGAATACACCTTAGGCAACCAATGACCTGTTTAACCCTATTTCAAGTTCAGCTGGTTTTAACAGTAAACTCTTTATCAATAGAAAACAACCCACATTGACATGATTCCATATAAATTAGTTCAATCGCAACCACCAAAAAATATGAAGGAATACAGACCTTTGTCCCATAAACAATACCTCCACCAGAGAAAGGGTGAAAGCAAGCCACATTCACCTCATCTTCAGCACTCGGAAGCACACTGACGAGTTCCATATCTGAAACTCTATATACCTGAAATTTAATATCCAAAATCAAATTTATTAACCAAAGAGTAGATTTTTAAGTAAATCTTAAATTGCAAATTAGATATCTGAGAGAGAAAATAGAATGATAAACCAGAAATAACTTTAATTGAACAGCTCGTCAGTTGTGCAATATCTTGTGTTCATATGAACAAATAGAGTAAATTTTGAAACAGGGATTTTTTAACTGAGTGAAAATTGTGAACATTTACCTCCAAAACTGTGTAAATTGATAAAGAAGTATCACCATTGATATCAATGCTTTTGAGAAGAGAACTATGACGGCGACCATAAGCGAGGAGTATGTGCTCAGAACTAGGTGAAAACTGCAGGAAACAAAATATAAGAGATTGTTATGACATCTTCAATTCACAAAAACATGTAAAAAGTTCAAAAAATTCATATCCAAGTGAGCAAAGAAAATTTTGAAATAAAAGCAAATTGTATTGAATGGAATTTGAACTTAAGGATTTTTTTCAAGGCTTCTTGTAGTCCAGGGCCTAAAAGTAAGTTAGATGTTGTTTGTTGACAATTATCTCTTAGCTTAATTTAGTACATGTAAAATAATAAATGAATGAAGAATGTCAAGAAACTTACCTGGACCGAAGTTAAACAATGAGCAGCTCTAACTGGCCTCGAGATAAGTACCGAACCAAAGCTACAGAAGTATAATAACAGTCAGGTTACAATTACCACACAAAAAGAAAGTTGAAATCATAAGTAAGAGCAATCAAATCCTACGTGGCCTCCTCAAGTGAATATATTCTAAGTTCATAGATGACATGGCGAGCAGCGACTGGATGACGTGTAGGTGATGTTCCAGCCCTGCTCACATCTTGATGGAGTTGTGTTGATATCCCAGAATCGGCTTCAAACTGAGGTAGTACACATGCAACACAAGCAGCTAAATATCTCCCACACGGTGAAAAATGGGCACCCATTTCACTGCAACAAACAATCACCACACACCGTTTTAAAAAACCTATCAAACATTATACATTAAAGAGAGCATTAATTTACCCTTTAGAACTTATAAGTAACCCATCTTATTTTATTAACTATGAAACCAGTACATATTACATTTTCATGTTTAATAAAAATAAATATGATGTTATGAAATTAAAAGGATATCAGGATATGTATGTAAATTACCCTTGAAAAAGGGCAGATTGCAAAAAAAGTTACCCAACTTAGGTCCAATTTCTATTTCGCGTAAGCAACTCTGTTTGCCGCCAAAAAAACCCTCAAACATTCAAAACATTTGGTTTAAAATGATCCTCAACCCTGTCAGCAGGTCACTAGTTTCACACCCAACATAAGAAAAAAATCAGCATGGTCAAACTTATACACAAGTCTGCATCCACATCATCATATTTGAGCTGGTAACATGTGTAGATTACCTTGAATCAAATTTTCGAAAGTTTGAAGTATTTTATCATTTCTTTTTTAAAATTTTAATGGTTTTTTTCACAGGGCAGGAAAAGATGGTTACGTGGAAATTGGACGAAACCTGGTTACCTTTATGCAATTAGCACTTAAACAAATACAAATTTATTTACACACGCAAATCGGATTAAAACTAGTGACTTTAAATGTTAAATTTATTTTAAACAGCCCTAAATCTTACCTGCAAAGAACAGCATGTGGTATTACTAAACGACATCTTTCAGCCTTGAGTAAGGCACATGGATTTTTCAAATCATGAGACCAAATTCTTAGCTTTACAGTACAAGGCAACTCAGCAGCAGCAGTGGCAGTCAGTGATGCAGATATTTGAGACTGTATTCTACTCATCATAGGAATCGAGTCAACCCCATCAGTTGACTCACCGGGTTGAGTCGTTTGACCAAAATTTATGTTATATGGTGGCTCAGCTGCAATTGTATAGCTATGTGAACTACTGCTAAGTGGAAAAGTTGGTGGTGGGCCCACTTGATTTTGACCCATTAACCATCCTTGCATAAACGGTAGTTCCCAACGTACACGGTCTCTTAATGGGTCTAAACCAGAATCTTGACCCATCTGACTCGACCCTATATCTTCAATACCAGATATATCCATGTTTGAAGCACTGTCAGTCTGCATTAATTGTAAGGGCACTAAAGGTAATTCAGCTGCTAAACTCAAACGGTCGATGCGATGCATATTGCCCATATATACAGCAGGAGGGGGGTAATGCATATAACCCTGAGATGTTGCAGGTGCCATTGCAGAATCTGAAGAGTCAAGATCATTGACCTGCAAAACCAGTTCAGTTATTCGAAACATAGTAGAACTGTAGAAGTTGCAAATAGTTCTGAACTAAAGGTGGGAAAATGGGCAGGCTGGGTACTGGGTCAAATATGTTCAGGTCAAAACAGGCCATCTTAGTATATATATAAGATTGGGTTGGAATTTATTGAGATAAAAAAAAATCTTTAAGTGAAATGATTTACGAGGTTATATGCTTTGGGCAAATTTGAACACATTTGACCCATTTGGCAGGTTCCTTTTTAGCTGCTTTTTCAACCACTTAAGATTACCTCGGCAGTTAATAGAAGTGGAGCAGAATGTGGATGGAAATGCACAGCACGAAGAGAACGTCTAGTCCTTAATATAATAGCAGGAGAAGATGTCTCACCTCTACTGTTGTACTGCCATAAATACAGCTGAAATTGAAAAGCTACAGTCAATATTATGGATTTAACTTCACCAAAATAGTATATCTAGAACAAAAAAAAAAAAACACAGAGAGAAATGAGTGTAGTTAAATTGGTATCAAGACCTTATGGCCTGCAGCAACTGCAAGCAGTTCACCTTCAGAATGAAATGCAATGGAAGCAATAGGCCGATCTGGTGAAACACAAATATTGCAGACGTAAGGAAATAACAAAAATGCACACATAAGAAATTTACGTATTCATATGTACAAGAGTACTCTAATGTGCTCGCTTTCATCTTGGTGCATTGATTGCATGCACAGGTGGTAAAATTAGGTCAGAAAATGGGTGCAAGTTGGTAATTTATACCGGAAATGAAAACGAGTTGGGTTGGGTGCCTAGGTCTTTTTAACACTTCTTTTATCGATTTTTGAAAAACTTAGAATAAGTAGTGTGCAAAATATGAATAAGAAAACTATATTAAGATTTTTATGAATTTGAATACACTTCAAATGACTTTGAACCCATTCGACCTGATCCTGTTTAGTGAGGCCTTTAGCTTAGCTCATTAGACCAGTTAGAGATAAAACATAGTCCAATTTGACCCAATTATGAGCAAAAGGGTTCGAAATTCCCACCTGTAAAGTACGTAACCATGTATCCTAAATTCTTTTGAACTTTTTTCACACCTAAATACTAACTAGCCTTGCACTTGCAAGCATTTGAACCCACGTCACTTTTGTGAGGGGAAATCACCAATGCCACTAGCCACTGGGCTACAAGGCTATGGGCTGATATATCCTAAAAGGTAAACTCTTAAGCAGATTCTATTTGCTTAATGGTTGAAAAGGGAACCCATCACTCCCTGATTCATCCTTCATTTAGTAAAGAAAAAGAAAATGTTTAGTAGTTACAAAAATCACGGGATCCCATGCATTCTGATGTATTTGCATTCCATAAGCGAACTTCATGGTCCAAACTTCCACTAGCAAGTATTTCTGGACGCAATGGGTTGAATCTTACCTGTATAACCAAAACCAGAAATTTAACAAACTAACAAACCACCGAATGTTTAACCGGCGCTTTATATTCAGGTATAGACACTAAACCTGAAGTTGTCTAGACAATGAGTCGAAGTATTAGAACTAGATTTATCAAGCAAAATTGAAATGAATTAACTTTTTAAATAACAAGTTAACAACTTCATTTAGATACAGCTAAGTACCCAGAAGACCACCAAGAAAATAAAACAATTAATTTGTGACATGTTCAAAGAACAAGCTATCAGCAAGACTTACCACCCAAGGTGTTCTTCGATGTCCACTCAAAACCTTTAAACACTTCCCAGTTTGACAGTCAATTAATTTCACAGTATGATCACCACTGTCAACCCCAAAATGAGTAAATTCGATTAATAGTAAAAAAAATTGTTAATAACAGAACAAAGACAACCAACAACATACTGAGTAGAAGCAAGAATTTTCCCATCTGGACTAAATGCTGCGGCAATAGTTGACCTTGGTGAAGGCGTTAATGAACAATATTTTGCTGATAAGCACACCAAGGACTCAGCTTCCACCCTATACAAGATTACAAGCAAGTAATTGGAAACATGGTACAATTGAACGTTTAATTCTTTTAGTTTACACCAAATAGACAACTTAGAGGTGGTAAAATGAGTGGGTCAGGCGTTGCATAATATATCATGTAGTATTTTTTGCAGGTCGAAACTATGGGTTGGCTTGACCAAAATACTATGATCTTTAGTTTTTTTATAAATAATTAGGGTGTCAGATATGGTCACAAAGACTATAGCTTTAGTGATAATCTGATTGTTGAACAAAGTGATTTATGATGTTTGATTGTTTTAAAAATACACTTGGCCATAAATAAAACTTTAGGTTCAACATAAGTACCATGAAAGAAGTTCACGCCTTGAATCCCTTGCACTTTCACTTTTGGGCCTAACAAATGCTCGACAGTTGAGATCAAAAGTTCTACCACCCTGCCTTCTTGGCGAATGCTTTTTTATTCTTGGAGATAACTCTCTCCTCGTCAACATTTGGAACACATTCCTACTACTGAAAAAGTAACCAGTTAGACTGCTAGGCGCATATAACAAACTTTATCATAACATAAGTGTGATCGCTTCAACATTAAAAAACAATTCATTTGTTTCAAAGTTATAGCATACTGTATGCGAACATAAAAGAAATAAAAGCATACAAAAACAACACCAGAAATGAAACAAGTATCACACTGGACCAACTGACACTATTCCAACAAACAAATTTAAACCACAAGACAACCAAAATATTTGTGTCAGGCAGGGAATCATAAGATATGAAGTAGGGTTATACTTTTTCAGAAATGACGGTACAATATATCAGATGCATAAGTAAGCATCAAATATAATCTATGATATGTCTTCAAAAATTATAAAGATTTAGCCGGATTTCTAATGACTAAAATTAAAGTAGACACTCCATCTAGCAAAACCTACATACTTATTCTAATCTCAAGAGATAAAAGCGAATCAGACCACTAAACTGCAACAACACATCCAATTTACATACGCTAAAATCAACCGCTTCATTAAAACACCACGGTTCAGCATGAATCAATCGAGAGGCTCAAAATTAACATCAGGAAACTGTAATTATTGAACTAAAACTGCAAATAATCATGAGGAAAATAATTGACGCTAAAGATCTAGCTGGATTTCCAAGAACTAATATGGAAGCAGATACTCATCTAGCAATCAAAACCTATATACCAATCCTAATCTCATGAGATAAAAGCAAATAAGACCACTAAACTGTACCAACACATCCAATTCACAGACCCACAACCAACCGCTTGACTAAAACACCAATTTCACCATCAATCAATCAATTAATCAAATTCTAAAAAATTCACATCACGAAACTGAAGTTAATGAACTAAAACCGCAAATAACCATGAGGAGGAAAATAACTGACACTAAAGAACTAGCCGGATTTCAGACCACTAAACTGTATCAACACATCCGATTCACACACCCTACAACCAACCGCTTGACTAAAACACCAAAATTCAGCATCAATCAATCGAAATTCTCAAAATTCACATCACAAAACTGTAATTAACGAACTAAAACTGCAAATCATCATAAGAAGAAAGATAATTGACACTAGAGATCCAGCTCGAATTCTAACAACTAAAACGAAATTACATACTTCATCCATCAAAACCTACACACTCATCCTAACTCACCACATAAAACCAAACCAGACCACTAAACTGCACGAAATCACCAAAATTCACCATCAATCAATCGAGATTCCCAAAATTCACATCACAAAGCTGAAATTCACGAACTAAAACTGCAAAAAATCACGAGGATGAACGTAATTGAGTCTCACTTTCGACGTGGCGGTGAAGATGCGGATGACGATGAGAGATCATCTCGATGTGCAGGTGTAGTCTTCATGTTGGATCAGAGGACGATTGTTTGGTAGTTTGATTGTTTATGAAGTGCTTGTGAATCTACGGCATAAAGATAAAATCCTTGGTGTTTAACAGTGGATCTGCTCCTATGGTTTCTCTGTGTGTGATTGAAATTGAGAATTGGAAGTATGATCAGAGAAACCTAGGGAGCGAGAGAAAGAGGTTAATACGGGAAGATGTCCGAATGATGTGCAACAAAGGGGAGCAAATGTTACAAATCTCTCTCTGGCTTTATTTTTAACATTCAACTACAAATTAATTTTATATGTATGAAAAGATAATCTAAATAATGTGGATGTATATCAGAATTTATTAGAAAAGACATTTTGTGTTACTTGTGACTTTTGTGTTGTTATTGTTTTATTATTTTTGGATTTAATTTAAATAAGATGTTTTGGTTTTAGATTTCTTAAGTTTGTATGAGTTTTGATTTTGAAAAGTTTGTTTATCTAAATTATCAAGGAAAAAAGTTCGGATAACTGTCGAGTTCTAGGTGTGGGCTAATTCAAGTTCGTTAAGATAATAAAGAAGATATGCTATCAATAGCTTTTGCTATGAGTAGATTTTAGTAGTTATGTCTGTTTTGTCATTTATAATATAACTCATCTCAAAACAATGGTTGATCCTCTTTCTCGTTTTTCACTATATTTTTCCCCAACCATCATTTTTGTATTAACTAAAAAATATATTAATAACATGCTTGATATTTTTGAGGTTGTTAAACAAACATTTCCTACTTTACTAATAAAACCCAATTGATTTGATTGATTTGAGAACTATACTAGTATACAAGGGGTTATACATCCATATAAGACAATGAATGTGTTAATACACATGTATAAGCCAGTGAACATAACAGTATATGTCGGCATACAATATGTTAATTTGATCAATGGAGTGATGTGATGATAAGAGAGTAAATGGAGCATAAATATCTTTTGGGGATCTATGAATAGCAGCTCCCTTATGGCATAAACGTTATCATGACATTTTTACATCATATTTATTTGTATAATTATTTATATAATTTACTTAAATTGAAAAGCGATTGTCATCTTAAAATGGAAACCAAGCACATTAATTTTTAACCACTTTTTTTCTCCAATATTCCATCATTCACAAAAGTTACATATTTATAAATCTATTTTAAACATGAGACATTAAAATATATATTTGCTAAAAACAACATAAAACCCTTATAAACCAAAATCAATGCTCATACATGGCAATATCAACCCTACAATATCACACAACTATTTATTAACTATTAAACGAACAAAAAAAGGCAGCAAGCTAGCAACCAAAAACTACTACTGTACTATGAACATAAGCACCAAACTGCAGGAAGTCAAAAACATATGGATGCAAAAAAATTCTGCACCAACAGAAAGCATCAAGAAACAAAAACATATTTTGACTAACTACAAATCTTTGCCCTACATGCCTTTTCTGACTGTGGGCCCCATATGCGAATCGTTTGATCATCGCTGGCGGATGCTAGCATTTGGTGTCTCTTGGGATTCCAGCTCACGCAATTTACAGTCATTGAATGGCCAGAGAGCACCTCGATTGGATCAGAATTACGCCTATTCCAGATAAAAACCTGTGTGTTGGGTATGGTGTCAATGCAGTTAATTTTGATACGGGCTAAATAGGGTTATGATGAGGGAAAAAACTTTATATCCAGATGTTAAATTTTTGTTTCCTAGGATCATATATCATTACATAATAATATAAAACTTTGAATAAAATGTGTCTATGAGATTTTATGCATTTGACCCATCTCTTTTTAGCTATTCAATGTGAATATTGCAACTTTAAAACTCAAATTCGGATAAGATAATCAAATGGTCATGATCAATTTTGAATTTATCCAAGTAATATAACTTTTCTACCAACCACCCCTTCCTTGCTTCACCAAATCTGATTATTTTGACTGTGAATAATCAAAATCAGTTTTAGTAAAACACTTGAAAGTAATTATTCTCACTTCAAGCAATAATATTCACTTTAGCGCACATCCAAACACCCCCTACTTATCTACTTGTTCTGGACTTCTGGGTAATGATGAATCAAGTAAAAGAAAACAATCAAGAAGCATGTCTAGAAGTACAATGAATAATCAAAAGTAAAAGTTAACAACGGCCGAATATTCTAATAATCTTGCCTCATGCAAAAGGATATAATTCATAGATACCTGAACCGACTTAAATGGATGCATTTGGTTTCGTTAGATTTTCCTGTTTTTTAAAGTGACAATGAAAATAGAAGTAAAGGTGCTAAAATATGCGGGTTGAGTCAAAACAGGTCACTTTTATTCAAGTTAATTAGTCTGAAACGCTTTTCCTCAAAAGCTTTTTGCTTTCTATAAATAACTAGTGTCGTACATGATTACAAAAATTCTCATTTTAACAATATATTATCTTAAAAATATTTAATTTTATAGGTTCTATGAATTAAAAACAACTTTATGTGACTTTCAACCCGACACTGGGATGTAGGGTCAGGTGGGTAGGGTAGCATACCTGTGAGTTCTCACTGCCACTAGCAATAAACATCCCATTGGCCCCACCAAAGCAAGAACGTATCACATACTTGTCTTGCCTATGTCCCTTATACCTCAACGGTTTCTCCAAACATCCTTCAACATCCCACATATGAATCTCTTGACTGTTTAAACTAACAATCAAATATTTGCCATCTCCCGAAACAGAAAGAGAAGTTATCCGATGCTCTTCAGAAATAACCCGTTCAGTATTCATGCCCACATTTAATATCCGAATATCACGATCTCTAAAGATACTAATTAAATACTCTCCATTTGGGGTAACAGCAATATCTGAAATTTTTGGCATCCTTATTCCTCTCCATGCCTTTATCTCATTTCCTTCACAATCCCACATGCATATACCCTTTTTCGGGTCAGAACTACCACAAACGAGCCGGGTTGAGCCTGGGAACCATGCACATGAGCTGACTAGGAAGCCATTTTCACCAAATGTGTGCTTACATGTACCTGTTTCTACATCCCAGAGCCTAAGAACCTCTGAGTTGCCACATGTCAGCAGCATTGTGTCATCTGGGCTCCATGCTACAAAAGAAACAGGATTTTGGTGACTGTTTAATGTATGTTTTAGAACCAATTTGGAATCTTCTAGTACCTGCACCAACAATTTCAAGAATAGGGTTCATAAAACGAGGTAGTTTCTTGTTTTCTGGCTTCTTAATTCCTCGTATACATAACGATACAGACTTCCTAATGATAAAGAATAAACAAGTGACTAGATAAAATTAAGAACATTTATTATCCATGCATAAGAAAAGGTGGCCCGTCTCCAAGATGTTAATCAATCATGAAGATTAAAGAGAAACGATATGTTAGACCTTAGACAAGTATTAGTATTTAATTATGGATAAATATTAGTCTTTAAAGCAATATATTGTTTTAGCATAACAGGGATTTCATATCGAAGTTAGGTGGAGTTTATTTTGGTTAGTTTCAATATATTTGATTATTATGAGTCCATAAGGGGTTAAAAATATTATCTATTCATGATCAATTAATTTAAGAAAAAACAAAAAATCATGTAGTAGTTTGTTTCTTTCGTTTTCATTACAATATTGCACTTGGGTCGGTCCTATTGCAATATAGTCAAGATTTAAAAATATAATGAAATTTCAATTTTCCTAAATGAGATTAAGAAGCTGCTCATGTTTAAATCATTAAATAATCACGGTTTATATAAACCAAATTGAAATATCCTAAAGGATTTTTAGATTATAACATAGATGTCTCGGCCATTGGTTGTTTTAGGGTTGAAAGAATCACAATATATCAACAAGTTTCTAAAGTGTGTCGGATTGGTCTGAAGTGTCAAACTGAACACATATGACTCACCTGAATTGGCAGTTGGAGGCACTCAAGCCACAATTAGATTAAGTGCCCAACTCCCCTGTTGTGCATACTTAAGAAGTTTAAATTTCCTGAACAATTGAACAACAATCAGTTTCCTAAAACTGGTGCATGACAAAGATAATATGAAACAATATATTATGCATTCATATTTTATCCCAGTTTTAGAGAACTTGGTAACAGTGTTTTATTCACAGCTTAGGCATCCTGTGCCAATAACACAAGAGAACAAGAAGTTGTAAGTAATAGTTGAAAAAGATATGATATGCTTCTTTTTCGAACTAGTGTTTTGGAGATTTGGAAGTTGAAAAGAAGTGGCCTTTCCATTTATGCATACTCATCCCAGTAATTATTCATATAAGTAATTAAACTTGATGCTTTTCAAGAGAAGATCAAATTCTTACTGTTAGTTCTACAAAGAAATGTTTTTTTCTTGAACAGATAAAAACAGGACGTATATGTACTCGCTTGACCCTTTTTTGTCCTAATCCTAATTCGTTAATTCCATCATAGCTATACCCAAGTGAGACTGTTAGAGTAACTCCATGTGATGTGGATGTATTATGTAGGAGAAGATTGGAAGTTTGGAACACGTTTACTACTAAAAATAAGAAACCACGTGTTTAATTCTAGAAGATAACATGTGTTAAAGCTTATACTGTTGACATCTTTACGGTCAAATAGACGATTGATATTTTGGGCTTAACAACTTCTTCACATGATTCATCAAGTATCAAGATCTAATGATATGAAAGGAACGTGGTATTTCTATCAGTCAACTTGTCTTGTCCCTGATTTTTAGACGTAATTTAGAATAATAAAATCATAATTCTCAACTGACATGAAAAAATCAGATTCCATTAAGAATTTCATGGTTCATTAATCAACTACTGCATATATCAGGTCTAGATAATATGCAAACATATTATAGGTACTCTTAAACTTCAATAGAACAAACATTTACCAACAACATATAAGCAAGTTACTTCAGTAAACCTGAATAGTAATTAAGATTTAACATCTGACATTTTCATATAAAACAAAGGCATCAAGTTGGAAAGACCGAGGTCCCCCATAATGGATATTACTTTAACCATACAAGTATCAAAATAGGGTGACTGATAGTGTCCATGAAGTCAACAAAAAATATATGTTCTCCGCTCATTAAGAAAGTGATTATAACGAGCAAAGAACTTTCCCACATATTGCAAATGTAGAATCTAAGGACTATCAATTTTGTCAAGGATCTGATATTTACCTTCCATATAATGGCTGTACAATCACTTGACGAAGATGCTAAATAGTTCCCATTGTTAGAGAACTGAACAAACCAAACTTCATTCTTGTGGGAAGACAAAATCTGCAACAATTTCAAAGAAAAATCGATTTACTTATTCACTATACAAGTTAATAACTAATCATCCCCAAGTCAAATTTACATGATAGTCGGGACAATATATCATGTAGATTCAAGAATAATTAAACATAATATAGTGGGAATTTCTAGCGTAACACATGTGGTTTCTAGGTTGAATTTACACACCTGGACTGTTTCTGTAGGGATTTGATCCCGACCGCATCGATGGTCCTTGTAGATTGATACTTGATCAAGAGAATTGTGGTAGATGCATGAATCAATTTGGGAACCAACCACCATTTCAACCAAATGTTCCAATCTCCTATCAGGCACGGTGATTGGAGGTGGAATCAGTTTTTCCAAATCATTAATTAGACAATTTCTCAATTCTTGAAAAACATCACAGCTATCATCAACTTCCTTCAAACCGAGCCCTCCAAGTGAAAACAAACCAAAAGCAAGCGTGTGCATTTTCTCCCTGCCCACTTGCAATTTTGAAATTTGTTTACGCAAAAGGGACAAAGCTAAAGAATCATCACCACGACCCAAACACTCCAAAAAGTACTGTTTGGAAACGAGAAACAAAGCATTGTCCCTTTGTTCATCTGTCATCTCTTTGATCCCATATAGCTTATTAATACAACCCTCCCAATCAGCACCAAGGATCAATGATTCAAGCAACTTAAATTCTGAAGATTTGCATAAAATTCCAGATTCTAATTCCAAACAAGCTGCAGATTTGTCATAGCCTAACGAATATAGACACTGAATAAGAATCCTTACAAACTCATGCTTTTTTATTACTCCTTTTGGACCAATCATTGTCATCGAATTCTCCATCGAGAAACAAGCTTTTTCTATCACCCAAGATTCTCATATCCTCCACTTGCAGTTAACCGAAACACATAGCAACTCAACTGTCATTATAATACCAACAACTGCATGATAAATATAACAAAAAAGAACTTCAATTTTATGGCCATTATGAGAAGTTGAGTTTCTATACGCGCATCATGTTTGTAGATTTACACATGTTGAATCCAAAATATTCTGATTAAAACAACACCACCTACACGTTATGCAGGTATCAACATCCTACAATCGAATCATGTAAAATCTTTATCATTGATAATAAGTTAATAACATAACATCAACCAGCTGATGGCGTTGACTTCAGGTTCCTAATCTCCTTAATCAATTCTACTCAGATTTCAAACAAGTTCACACCTAAAACCGATAAAACAACCAATAACTCGAGAAATACATCGATCAATAGAAGAAAACTGAAATACAAGCAACATGACTACTTAAATTGATTTGTGGTACCTCGTGGTCGATTGAATTGTGTTCAACGTGCGAAGCTGCAGATTATCGATGATTCAATGCTGTGGTAGCTGAATCAATGAAACTAATGGAACCCTAAGTGATTGTGGTGATTCAGAGAGACGAAATCCGGTGGATGATGGTGATATCGGTGCAATTTTCAGACGATGTGAGATTGTCGAAAGGGGGGTTAACTAGTTTTGTTCATAACCCTTCGTTTTTCAGATGCGTTTTATGTTATTTTATATGGATAAGTTTAGGTTGAAAAATATGTGTAACGTATTTAACTTGTGAAAATAAGGGTGGAGGTTATTTGTTACACCCGATCGGAGGCTAATGTGACCGATTGATACAAGTTTAAAAGCGTAAGCATTGTATTTTTACCAGTTCATTGTTTGAATTACATTACAAAGAAAAAGTTTTATGAGAAAAAATACAAACAGAAATCTTGTTCAAAACACTTGTCTTTCATAAGCTGTCCACAAATAACATCCCAACTTATGATACCCTTGGTGTTGTGTCATCTCATGGTACGAGTTTTCTTTAAATTACTAGGATGGCGATCACATAAGATGTTTGCACAAAATAAAATTGTGTCAGTTTATTCTAGTAAGTTTATGATTTAATATCTTATCAAAACACAATTCAATCATGGTTTTGAAAATGATAAATTAAGCAAGTAAAATCAACAACTGCAATTCATTGTTCATGTTGTTGCAATACAACACATAATGGTGCGTTGGGATGCTTTAACGGGAAAACTCATTCAAATAAGATGCATAAAACTCAAGCTCTATATTTTATTAATCGTGTTTAAATGTTAGGAATAATACATTATACTACACGCAAGGTGTAAAATGAATATTGTAACACCCGGAAATTTTGTTTGAAGTGTCATGCGACTGGGAGTCCCATACGCATGAAAGTCATGCGACTGGAGTCCCATACGCATGGAAGTCATGCGACTGGAGTCCCATACGCATGGAAGTCATGCGACTGGGGTGTCCATACGCATGGAAGTCATGC
>BJCN01096840.1:0-12640 GCA_018326445.1 Flaveria brownii
CCACTACCACCACCAGCCACCAAGCCAGACCATCATTCCCCATAGGATCATCTCTACCTCCCATTGGAGTAGAGGAACAGCTGTCAACACTTAACCGTATGGTGCTGAAGCTGTTGGCTGCTGATGAAGAGAAGGCTGCCCGACTACGTCAGCTTGAGGAGCTAAACGCTACCCAAGCATAGCAGATCTCACAGCAAGCTCAGCAAATTGCCCAACTCCAGGAGCATAACGTCCAATCAGCAAAGAAGATAGAGGAGTTGGAGGATTCCAACAAGACCATCATGCTCAAGCTCAAGGGATCAAAGGATGAGCCACTCAAGATAAGAGAAGAAGAAGATGATGATGATGGTGAAGATGATGATAGTGATGATGATGAGGCCAGTGATGATAGAGAGACAAAAGGAAGGCAGGATGATAATAATGATGATGATGAAGGAGATGCAGCTGCATCTGCCTCAGCTCAGGGTCAAGAGAGAAGAACAAAGAGAAAGCAAGACCAAGGAGCATCATCTTCTGCCCCACCTGCTGACGAGCCCATGATTCAGGACAAAACTAATGCTTAGATATTTATCTATTTAAAAGCTTTTGTTCTTGAAACTTGTATTAAACTTATGTACTTAATATTTATGTATCTCTATAGAATGTTGATTGTCTTGATGAATTACTAATGGTTGATGTATTTACATGTTTAAATCAAGCAGTTCAATCATCTCAGCAAGACGAATATGATGTTGCTCCCCTACAACAAATCAAGTCTCAATTAACTATGATACTTGATTTACAAGGGATTGTCAGGAGGTCTGTGAGTTATACTCCCGAAGAAGGAAAAATAATTCATGACCTTACTGATGAGCAACTTGCTGAGATGTTCCGGCTCAACCCGGACGAGATTGTCAAGGACACTCCTACCGTTGACGTGGCTAGTGATGACGAGCTTAATGATGTGGATGAAATAGAGATTGAAGACGTCACAGCCTAGCATTATCCAGAGTACACTGACCGAGAGGAAAATGTAGTCCCCAATTTGGGTGAAACTCTCGGCAGTGATATATTTGATAATCTGGATTCTATGGAGAAGGACGCAGAGGACTCAAAAAGCCAAGCCCAAGCCTCGGACGCCGATGTTGACATCAAAAAGGCTGAATGGGCGGCATGTTTTGCAGAGATCCAAGCCCAATGCACTGCTCCAAAGCCGAGTGACTACACCAAGCTCTACAAAGTGAAGAAGCATCTAAAGGTGTCAGGAAAGATCATAGCGTGGGCATACTTTGAGGATCTGAGTGTTTATGCAGTCAAGAAGGAGAAGGGAATAGAGTACTTTAGATTTCCACATGATCTAAAGACTCTTCCCGGTTTTGAGCTCAACCAGTTGGCACGCCTAAAGTTGTTGTATGCTGACCCGAAAAAATTGTCAGGTGGTTTGAGGCTGCAATGAGGAGAAAGTACCACACCATGTGGGTTAACTTCTGACCTCAATAACCGATGAGGTACATCAGAAGGTCTGAAGTTGATTCAATTACTGGAAAGCCTAAGGTAGTGTTGAAGTGTAGTCCTCCGTGCACAATGTCAAGAATCCCTCTACGGGAAATGCCACAGGACTTCACTGCACACTTCAAGTGGTGGTACTACGATTGGAGAACAGGTGAAGCAGTTATAGTCTTACAGAAGGAGGGCCAAATGGATACTATTCGGGTATTTGACCCAATGTGGCTGACTAATTTATTTGCTGATGATGTATACATATTGTACCAGTAGCCACTGTTTTATGATACGCAAGACATTGTACAAGCCCTCCAGTTCCCAAACGTTATACAACTCTGTTTTGTGTTTGAAATAAATGCAAGAGTTACAAGAGAGGAAAAGTACAAGAAGTTTGATGAGCTGATGAAGAATGTTAGACACTGATGTAAACTAGGTCCAAGGGGGAGTTTGTTGATACATATGTACCTAGTTTAGGAGCTTAATGTAAAATGTCTTTCATGTCTTACATATTTGTAATTGAATGGGTATGAATGAAATACAATATGTGGTTGATGCTTATAATGTTTAATATTTCATTTTTTATTGTGTGATAACATATATTGAACTAACTATATAGGTTTGTGGTTGTTTGCATAATTCTTAGTCAAATATTGTTAAGAAACATGTTTAAACTTAACCGTATGAAGTATTCATGCGAATGGACTATGCTAATTGACCATACGCATGAACACTTCATGCTAATAAACCTGCACGACTGTGACATGAGATTGTCTCAGTCGCACGACTGGACTTCAGTTGTGCGGATGGATCAACTGCATGCTTCAGTCGCACGACTGAACCATGCTAATGGTTCAGTCGTACGAATGGAAAACCCTAACTTATAAATACCACTTAATTCGTGAAAAAACAAAAGAATTTGAATACCTATGCACATACTCGTACCCTAGTTGTCTAGAGGCTCAAGAAAACCTGTTCTAACTTCATAGTTCGTCTCTGATCAATTCCCGTTCGTTTTTAAAGTTTGTTCCATCGTAGAATTGATCAGATTGTCGTTCTCACTGATTGGATCGCCAATCAAATAGGATTCCGTACTATTTGAGTTGGTATACACGCAGAATCTTTTAGTACTACGTACGTACACGGTCCTAACATAAATTACTTTACGTTTATCAAAACCTTTGCCTTTTTTCATACGTGAGCATACATCAATACATACATCTAAATATGTTCATTTCAATATCTTTCATCATCGTTCATTCCTTTCGTTCGTTCATCCTTATCTTTCACTATAATGGAACAACGCCATGTGCTAAACCCCCAACATTATGCATAAAGCTGGCACATTGTCAAAAGTTTATAAATAAACCCTCATGTATTGTGCACGAAGCTAACTATAGTACCGGCATAGAGCGACAAGAATCCTGTATCGCTCGGTCAATGTCAAGGATTAGACCTCTGAAGCGCATCCTCATATGCTAGATAAGTCGCACTTCAGTTGAGCTAACAAAAACATGTTTGCGCACCTCTATTCATTTTGCTTGCAAGACTTTCATTCATTCATTACGTTCCACTTTTTTGTTCTCATCATTATCTTTCACTTTCATTAGATATTACTTTACTTATCATTTTTGAAAACGGTTAGAATGTAAGATAACATAACACATGCGCAGCAGATCATGCGAGAATTAGCCCACACGGCAACATCATTTCACGCAAGAACCTCTCTCCGCGCGAGAAAAATACTAAAGTCAAACCCTTGCACATCAAGTCCCATAAGTCACGTGAAAACATACAGGTCGCACGAAAACATTCTTATTTTGTGAGAACTTAGCCAGATTTGAAATCTATGGCAGCCTAAAATAACTAATTCGCGCGAGAACTTACAGATTTTCCGGCTAAACCCAAGTTATCGCGTCTAAGCCTGTTCTAACATGCTCATCACAAGCATAACAAGCATAATAGCCCCAAAACATTTTTCCGGGTGTTCTAAAATTTAAAGAATTAAAATGTAAACAAAGGAACTCCCCTTGAATAAGGAAACAATAATTTGATCACAAAGAAAAATAAGAAAACTATAATCTAATTATAAAGTAAAATAAGAAAAAGTTGATTTTTAAGTATAAATATTGATAAGAGAGATAAACGGGAAAACAATTTTGAGGACGCATAAAAACATGACATGTGTTTCAAAACTCAGTTTTTATTATGTATATAAGAAAAAAGATAATAAGTGTTAATATATAATCTTATTAACAGATATTGATTAATTAAAAAGAATGTAGGCGTCACAAGATTTCAGTCTTTTCTATTAATTTTTTTCCCGTTCAGGGGTAAAAAAATAGATTTTCACATTTTTAATTAAAAACTTAATGTGCATCTATGTCAAGGATCGTCAATCTTACGTTTTGATAAACAATTGATACCATGACTAGAATTTTGTTAACATAGATGCAATATAGACATTCCATATAAACAATCCTTGTAATTAACTCAAAATAATTTTACGGTTGAAATGGTAAGAGAAGAACAAGGGGGTTGTGTATATGCGAATAAGTAGAACAGAGTGAAATGAATTTTCCTAAATGATATAATACATCTTCCCTTAATCACCCAAAAAGATAACTTTTTCTCTTTTATATTCCTTTCAAATTTGCATCTTTTTTGTGTGGATATTTCACATTATCTATTGGGTTTCTTGTTTATTTTTAAATGGAATGATTTTTAAGCAAGATTGGAATGTAAAGTTTTAGAGGAAAACAAAGACTTGGATGTGAGAGAACCCCACCCCCACCCTACCCCCTACCCACCCCAACGCACCCCTTAATTATCTTCTTTACTTCTCTCTCAATTATGCAAAAACCCAACCTCAAAAATCAATTTCTTCGTTAACCTTTTTATTTAACTACTCAAATTTGTCACCAAGCTGCAATTATTTAAGCCAACAATTGCCATTACATTATTATACAAATTTAAAAAAAAATCCATTTTCTCATAATTTACATTCTTTCCCTCCAAAACAGAGGATGATTCAACTTTATTGTTTCATGACAAAGAGATTAAACCCTCTTCCCTCTCATTAATTTCATATATTCTTGCAAAAAATGCATCCTCCAATCACCCACATTCTCTTCTTCTCCCTTTTAACCTCTCTCCTCTCTGTCACCCAAGCCACACTTAATCTTTCACTTCCTTATCAACACCCTAATCCAGAAGCTGTTGTTCAAGAAGTTCATAGGTAATACAAATCTTTTTTATCTATCCTTTACTTTCTTTTTGTAGTTTAAACTGTAAACCCCACATAGAAATTTGAACTTTCCAATAATCTTTTTGAACATATGGAGAATTTCCGATTTGGGTTTTAATTATTTATAACGGTGCTTCATCTTGTGGGTATCTTTTGCTTTTCAAGATTCTTCAATGGAATTTAGATGATGTTCAACTAAGCTTCTTGAGTTTTAACGTTCAGTCTGATCAGATTCTTATGAAATTTGAAGTTTCTGATAATCTTTTCGAACTTATGGAGAAATTACGATTTGGGTTTTAATTATTACGATGTTTAACCACAACTTGTGGATGTCTTTCGTTTTTCAAGAAAAGCCAATGAAAGTCTTGATTAAAATTACGATGTTCAAACTCATTTGCTTGAGCTTTAATGTTCTTCCCCATGAAACATTACTTCACTCTGATCAAATTTCCGTAATTTGAATCTGGGTTTTCTTCAATTTACACTCTTCAATCCTAAATTAGTTTCTTTTATATATTCACAATCACAGGAGAATAAACATATCCGTAGACAGAAGAGAAGCACTAGACATCGGCGACAGTTGTATCACCGGAAACCCGATCGACGATTGCTGGAAGTGTGACCCGAATTGGGCCAACGACCGACAGCGGCTAGCCGATTGCGGCATTGGGTTCGGTCGGTACGCACTAGGCGGCAAAGGTGGTCAGTATTACATCGTCTCCGACTCCTCCGATCACGACGTCGTGAACCCAACTCCGGGCACCCTCCGTCACGCGGTCCTACAAACCGAACCCTTATGGATCATCTTCGCATCCAGCATGCTCATCAGACTCAAACACGAGCTCATAATCAACAGCTACAAGACCATCGATGGCCGTGGGGTCAACGTCGATATCACCGGTGGTGGTTGTATCACCCTCCAGTATGTTACTAATGTCATCATTCATAATATACGTATCTACAACTGTAAACCCTCTGGGAACACCATGATACGATCGAGTCCGACGCATGTGGGCCGGAGAGGTTTGTCCGATGGTGACGGGATCTCGATTTCGGGGTCGAGAAACATATGGGTCGATCACTGTTCGCTTTCTCGGTGTACAGATGGGCTGATTGATGCGATTTTGGGGTCGACGGCGATTACGATTTCGAATAATTATTTTACGTATCATAATGAGGTTATGCTCATGGGTCATGACGATGCTTACCTGCCAGATAAAGGGATGCAGGTGAATGTTAAACCTGGTGTTCTGGATTCATACACCACTGATCGCTATAAACTGTTTTTTACCTAAAGTAAGCTGCAGTTTACGGTCGTTGGTCAAACAGTAAAGTAAACTGCAGCTTACAGATCAAGTTATGTATATAAACAAACTAGAACCGGTTAAACCTTTCTTTTTCATTTATTAAGAACTTGTAGTTTTTAAGTAGTGTTGATTTTGGGGGGTGTGTGTGTTTTCATTCACAGGTTACATTTGCTTTTAATCACTATGGAAAAGGTTTGGTACAGAGAATGCCAAGGTGTAGACATGGTTATTTTCATGTGGTAAACAACGATTTTACCGAATGGAAGATGTATGCGATTGGGGGCAGTGCAAACCCGACGATAAATAGTCAGGGTAACCGTTATATCGCGCCACCGGATCCAAATGCAAAGGAGGTAACTTTGTTACACAAATGAGTTAGAAAGGTTTTATTTGTTGGTTGGTCTTAACAAAAAAACAACCAACAAAACATGCAACTAAAACCTTAATGTTTTTAAGGACTTTTATAGGTTACAAAGCGTGTGGATGCAAATGAGAAGAATTGGGTGGGGTGGAATTGGAGGACGGAAGGTGACTTGATGGAAAATGGTGCGTTTTTTGTACCATCGGGTCAAGAGCTAAACGAGATGTACGCAAAGGCAACCAGCGTTGATCCTAAATCGGCCTTCCTCGTAGACCAACTCACGATGAATGCAGGTGTCTTTGGTGAGCCTAGGTACATGTTACAAAATATTTACTATCATAACTACCATTTAAAGTCATTATGCTTAGTTACATCTTTATAACTTATGTTATAGAATATATGACATGTTAGCATTGAATTCTTTCTTTTAATTCCATAATTATATAATCACAATCTTTTAATCATAGTTAGATCAACGTAATAAACCCACGATGACATTGGGTAAGGTTGTAAGGGGGTTTTGTAATCTAAAACTCACACTCGATTCTAAGATTACATATATTTTATACATATATTTCCTCCGAATAATGGTCGTACATTTGTCGTTAAAAAAAATTATATATTTTATACATGTTTTTGTATCCATCAAATAGTCATTACTTATTTCCCATTGGATTCGGGGGTTCATTAATGGGAATCATGTATCATGTTTGAAATCTGATGTGATTAATACAAATTGGGGTTCCCGTCACTTGAACCCGAACTAATTTTACCCGCCAGAAAGACATATAGATATACTCGACTATATCTTTGACAATTTTGTACTTTTAATTATTTCCAAGTTATAACAACTTCAAAACACTATTTGTTATTTTTTTTAAATTTTATAATATATATTCTTTTATTCGGTTTTAATGCAGTAAACAGATGGGAGAGATTGATATCATCTAATCTCATACCTTTCTTAAATGCGTGATATTTTATAATCAATCTCATGTTTGGTCTCATAACCACGCATCCATGTGATATCATCTAATCTCATACCTTTCTTAAATGCGTGATATTTTATAATCAATCTCATGTTTGGTCTCATAACCACGCATCCATTACTCATGTAGAATATTTTGAATTTTTATTTGGATTTGAAGCTTTTGTTGAAAGAATTTTCCCAAATACTAGTTCCATTGACATTTTCCCACGGTGGGTTGTAAGAAAGTGTTAAAACCTAGCTTAAAAGGGTATCTGGTGTCTTTTTCATTGGGAAAGGAACATATACCCTTTACTTTAAGGCCTGAAAAGGTCCCTATTTTGGCATCCTTCAAAAGGTATACAAACGTGTCATATTGTCCCACATTGGACCCAACTAATTAAGCCAACTGTAAATTAACGTTGATGGAATTTTATGACATATGATTTGCCTGATCCGTCACATTTTTAGGTTCGACTGTGGATGTAATATCCTTATTAAATCGATTTAATATGTGATAAACATTTTAATACATTTCTAGTTACTTTTACTCGTTAATCAATCTCACTGATGTAATATCTATATAGTGAAAAGAATTTGTTGTGAATTTACATTGTTACCCGTTATTAGTGACTTATTATATATATAAATTATAAAGTGGAGTAATGCTTAAACCAAATCTTAAAAAAAAAAAAAAAAAAAAAAACATTGTTTTACATGTGATCCGTTTACAAAAGCACAAAATTCCCTTAGATCAAGTTAATTGTCAACAAAAAGAAAAGGAATATAATATAAAATCGTTATTAGGATATATAATATGATTTCGCTGCCATTAAAAGGAGATATAATACAATAGGTTTTTGTATTGAATTCTACAAGTTACATATGATGTTTCTTCAAACATATAATATACAAATAAATTTTATATATACATTTCTAACATTGACAAAAAAACACCCTCTAACACATATTCCTAGAATTCATATTTGTTTATTTTATGGGACTTAATCACGTATCATTGATGGTGATACATATAAAGTCTTTAATTTGCTGAAATATATTATTTGTGTTTGAGTTATCAAGTTTAGTTCTTGTGTATTCATTATATACTCTTACTAAATTATATATAATATGTGTTTATGTCTTATTATTTGAATAAGGTAAATTAGTCAGCTTATTTCCTTTCATCTTAAAATGATGGTTGTGCAGGGATGACATTGGGAGTGTGTCATTTGGTGATGAGCCGATCACCGGAAGCAGGAATTCTGGCAACAACAAGCATAATGATGATGACTACTTTGGGATGATATTTGGTAGCGGCGCCACGGCGAAATCACCTCCGCCCACCACTATCTTGGTTTTGCTTTCGTTAATTCTCTTAGTTTTGTATGTTAACATCACCACCGTCAACGGTGGGGGTTTATTCACGTTATTGTCGATCTTATTATTATAGTGAAATAGAAAATAATATATATATATATATATATATATATATATATATATATAATTTCATCAACTTCAAAATTACGTGCAATTAAACACATGTATTTTTTTTATAATTTTATAGCTGGTAAGAATACACAATATCTTTTAATAAATATCACATTTTATTAAACATGCAATCTTAATTACTTGATTTGATTATTACTTGTAACACCTTGAAATAATAAACTATCAAACTCTAATATTAGTTAGTGGATTTGATGATTGCGTATAAGTTTAAAATAAAAGGTCAAAGGACGAAAAGTTTAAAAAAAGAAAAGAAAAGAAAGTTAAGGGGCCAAAGGAGTCAAAAATCCCAAACTTTATAAGATTTTGAACAAATGCAGACAACAGGAACGTTGATTCACAGACAAATTTGTATTGACATGAAACATGCCATAATGGTTTATTTGACGACAGATGGCATCATCCCTATCATGTTTAATAATCGAATACGTAATTGTAACAACAAATGTTACATATTACCTTTCCAAAATCGCATAAGAAAAAAAAACAGTTTGTTGTAAATGCATACCATTATGATGGAATTGAATGAATAGTTAAACCTGAAACTTGATTTCATTCTTTACGAACATTATTTCCTGGATTATTCTCTGAATCGTGAATCACTTTCAGATAAACCTATTTATGGGTTACACGCAAATGATTTACCGGATAAGATAGATAATTTATGTTTGAGGAATCGAATCTGATTGTTCCTGTGAAAATCGATGATAGAACAAATGGTGTCGTAACCTTTGCCTTTTAAATTATGTTGTGTGATCAAAAGATTCAAGTCACAAAAAACTTTGTCGGCAAAATGGCAATATATAAAAGCCAATCCATCTAATTGTAAGCCCATGTGTTCCTCGTTCAATACCCACTTATAAATTGAGACCAAGTACCTAATGTTCAACACAAGACACGTATGAATTCTTTATTCATGCATGACTTCCTTAAGCCCATTTAACAATAACACAAGCCCACTATATATTATTAATATAACCCAAATAACATTTATGATTAAATCGATCCCGCACTCTTACGCTATCTAACTCGTTTAATCTCCAATGTTATTTCCTCGATCCACAAGTTAACCAAATACACTACAATACAAGTTAATAGCATTAAAATTACGAACAGTCCTTCCCTATTTTAGTGATATCCATGATTAGTATAGTCATCCTCACAGTGGCGGATCCAGAAATTTATTTCACGCGGGGTGGAAAATTTATAAAGGTCGGTCGACTAACGCGGTAAAGGGTTGGATCGGGTCGGCTTGGATGAGCATTCTTTAAACAAGTAGCAACATAAGCAATAAACACGATCATCCTTTATACTATATTCCAACCATCTTGGATGAGCATCATACCAACTTTCATTAAAACGTCTTAATTCTTTACCAATCTTTGTTTGTGGGAATACAATATCTTTTGGTTGACATGGGCCTCTAAGTAAGTATGCCCTCCTAATTTCATCTCGTTGACTAGGATTATACGATGAAAGTGGTTTGTGATCAGCAGGGTCCGAAGGAAGTGTACCCACGTTAATAAATTTGGGAGTTTTAGACGAAGATTCTCCAACTTTACTCTTGAGAAATCGTTCCATAACGTGACTAGTAATTCCTATGTTAACCCAAATTATATCACAATCTTAGAATCTTAGTATTTTATAGATTACAATACACGCATAAACAATATAAATATATAATCCCATATTCAAACCAATCGAACCCTAGTTTCTAACCAAAAATTAAGAAATCAAATAATTAAGAAATACAAAATGTACATGGCCGAAATTGGAGATTTGGAGGTCAGAGAGGCGAGGAGGGGAGGGGAGGACGTCAGAGAGCAGCTCAGATTTCAGATTTCAGAGGCTCAGAGCAGCCGGAGCCGAGGAGTGTAGGGGAGGAGGACGTCGGACTGTCGGACCGGAGCCAAGGACTCGAGGAGTGGAGGGCCTATGGGGATGGGGTCGTCGGAGTGGCTGGTCGCCTGGTCGGTGGTCGCATACTCGTCGGGTCGCAGAAACCGATGGGTGATGGGAACAGGGAGGGGGTGAGGGCCGATGGGGATGGGGTCGGGACTTGTGGTTGTGTTTTGTTAATGTTTTTTTTTTTAACTAATTGGATTTGAGTGTGGGTTGGGTTTAATCTTGAGCTAAATTTTAATTTTGGGCTTGAAAATGGGTTTAAATAGATTGTGTTTTACAAGTTTAGTTTATATTAAAAAAATTGGGTTTTGAAGGGGGGCGATTGCAAAATTTTATAGGGGGCGGATGAGAAAACGAGCGTATATTAACATAAAAAAATTTAGGGTGGGCGGCCGTTCCCCTCCCATGGGGGTAGGTTCTCACATAAACACAAACGTATATATAAATGAAAATGTCCTACGGATTGAATTCTCATCTTAGTTATTACACGTTACGTATATTACAATACCAATATGTCATAATGGATTGAACCCAAGTTATCCATTTAAATACATGTAGCTAATAACACTTACATTTACAAATCCAATTTTCACTTGACATAATGTTTTACTGGGCCTGTGTGATACTTTTAAAAAGAATATATCAAAGCTCAAGTCAAAAGCTTCTTGAAACAATTAAACTTCATATTCTTATAGGAAGTTAATTACTCTTGCACCCGCACTACAATTTTTCAATGAACTATTAAAAAAATTAAATTTCAATCTCCTTTATCTTCCTGTCTGAACACGTATTTTAGGATATCTTTGCTAATGTGTTCCAGCATCTTTAAGACAAGCTTACCACATGGATTTAACATCTAACGTTTTATTAAATCGTAATTAGGCGTCTTGACATAAGATATCAAAATTGGACTTTAAACTTATCCTTATAACTGATTTATTCACGAGATCTATTCCTAAATCTTTAGTTAGATATCAGCCAAAATATACTTAGATGTTCATAATTTAACAAACATCACATTATGCATGATGAGCTCATAAATCATGCTATTTATAATATATAACTGTCTAAACTTTCCATTATACACCTAACTATAATCCTTATCTAGCACTATCATATTTGACAGAGATTGATGATATCGGTTTCAACCATAATGGAATCTCAAAGAACAAATTTCCTAGCCACTCAGCTTCTTCACCAGTTGCAGCTAGAGCTAATTCTAGAAACTCGCTTTCCATTATCAAGTGATGCAAACTTTCCTAAAAGAGAATACACATCCACTTAGTTACCCTAATTTTTTTAGAGTATCCTTCTATAATTGAAGGAAACCCTAAATAATAAAAACCATAGTTCATGGTTGTCTTTAAGCATTTAAACAATCTATTCATAACTTACTAATAATGTATATTTGGATTATTGGTAAATCTACTCACCTTAAAGCATAAGTTATACCAAGTCATATGCTAATCATAACATACATTGGACATGTCACACCCTCAAAATCCACGTGCGGAGTTTTACCGTGAGACGTGTGAACAAACCAGGATCACAGTCAATAGTTACTCAGAACGACTCTACATGCCATGTTTAAAATAAAACAAACCAAAGTTCAAACTTTAAAACCATGCGGAAGCGTTTTGTAAAATAAGACAAACCCAAAGTATATAAATACATAATATGGCAAAACATGCGCCATCCAAATGTTTGAAACCCATAATTAAAAGACAAGTAATTGTGTTTATAATTTAAATCCTTAGAATGCATGCTAGACTCGTGATGTGCTCCTACTAGCAAACTGGATTATCGACCTGAGAATAGCATACTAAAAATGTCAACACAAAGGTTGGTGAGTTCAAGAGTTGGCG
>BJCN01096843.1:581-11071 GCA_018326445.1 Flaveria brownii
GGGCCCCCCCCCCCCCGGCCCCTTAAAAGCTTCGCCAATGCGCACCCACGAAATAATTTAATCTAAAAGTGAACTTGATATTATTATCAAAAAATTCATGCAATAGACAAACACTCAAAAGTTCTGGTTTATACAGTTATCCATATTTTTTAGGATTATAATCCTAAACATAATAAGTTTAATTTAGTGTTCAAAAACATAGTTCCTTCATATTTCTCACTCCAGGTACAAAAACTTAATTAAAATCACCAAGAACACATACACATGCATGTACTAGATGGGCAAGATAATCGAAATTAAACACTTATAACATTAATGTTAAGAACTATAACTTTAGCATTTCAGGATGCCAAGTTTATGTCTAAAACAAAAACCACATAACTAAGTAACAACTCACTTAGTTGTGCCTTAAGACTGAAGAAAATTTACAATAGGAAGTGACTGAACACTTAAAGCACTTGTTAAGGGAAATCACATAGAAACCCGTTTTTAGCATTCAATTAAATAATATAATTGATATAATCTAACATTAGTCCTAAGAGCTATTCATTAGCTAAAACCCTAAAATTTTATACAAGCGACACTTCATACACTCGAATAAGTTGTATTACATATGGAAATTGTTCATCATATGAAACTCAAACGCTTCACAAAGTTGCGTATATACTGAAATACTTTTATAGCAATCCAATGCAAGTTTAACTAAGCACATCATTAACACAAGTTTAATGTCCATTGGAAATACACCCATGAGTCCGCATTGATGACAAATCACGCATGTAAATGCAAGTAACTAAACCTATTAATTCAACTGAACCACACATAGTACAACACACAATCATGCATGCACAAGTGACCTACAAATCTCCTCCATCTGCACTAAAAAACCCTAAGAAGACAGAGCCTTGAGAAATAGAAAGAACTCCTTTCCTTATCTTTCACTCATTCTTACACCTCTCACTGATCTCTTTCATCTGTCATAAAATCTCTCTGACTTGAAGAAAACCGAGTCCCAATGAACTCACTAGCTCTCTGTATCAGCACATTTCTAAACTTACAAGTGTACAATGGAGAGTTACTTGTCTTTAATACAACCCTAATTAAACAAGTAACAAGAAGGAATATTCACTAGTATCTTGCTAAAAGAATCTCCTTTCATCGTTTTCTTTATATTTCCTTTCTGGGGTTTTGTTATCTTGCAAAATCTTGACGTGGTTTTCTGTAAACAAACAGATCTTGTTCGTCACATTCGCGTGTTCTTTAACGCTAAAAAGCGCGTCTTTTTAACGTTTGTTCGCAGTTTCTTTCAAAAATCGTGATGGGTTCGACTGGAAACGATGAGGTTTTCACAAAAGTTGAAGGACCAATCATTGTAGGAGGTGGACCATCTGGTATAGCAGTGGCTGCTTGCTTGAAACACAATGGTGTCCCTTCACTTGTTCTTGAGAAAGATGATTGCATTGCATCTTTATGGCAACATAGAGCCTATGATTGTGTTAAACTCCATCTCCCCAAGGAAGTATGTGAGCTTCCAATGTTAGGATACCCGAAAAGCTACCCGAAATACCCAACAAAAGACCAGTTTATTGCATATGTAACTGGTTATGCTGACCACTTTGGTATCAAGCCAGTGTTCAACCAGAGGGTGGAGAGTGCTGCCTTTGAACCGGAGCGCGGGGTGTGGAGGGTGAGGACACAAGACAACGGGTATGAATCGCGGTGGCTCGTGGTGGCAACGGGCGAAAATGCTGAAGCAATTGTGCCGGAGATTCAAGGGGCTAAAGAGTTTGAAGGGTCTATTGTGCATGCAAGTGAGTATAAGAATGGACGTGAGTATAGGGAGAAGAGAGTTGTGGTTATTGGGTGTGGGAATTCTGGCATGGAGATTAGCTTGGATCTTTGCAATCATGGTGCAATTCCTTTCATGGTGGTTCGAAATTCTGTAAGTTATTAGTTTATTATGAGCTTTTATGTGATGTTAGACCTTGCAAGGTTAATGTCATGCGAAGTAGAGGTTATTCGTTTGCATTACGGAGACATGTATTCTCCTGTAGAAGTGTAAGGTAAGAATACGTATATCAGTATACTTTCTCACATCATAATAGGAGCCTCATGCAGTGAGTTTACATGCATGGTTGGAGAATTGTATAAACAACAAATTTGACATTTACAGTCTAAAAACATGCCAACTATTTTCTTTATGCATTTAAGAGTACATGTATGTATGTCCTAATAGTTCTTTCTATATGTGAACAAAATATGTTATTTGTTGTAAGCATGACCTCAAAGTCATCTATCTTATTATTGTTACTTTTAGCAAAAGTTATTATCACTATTATTAATTTATAATTTGAGATTTACTTATTATTTAATATAATTTTCAGATTCATGTCGTGCCTAGAGAGATGTTTGGATTCTCAACATTTGGAGTGGCCATGACCCTTCTCAAATGGCTACCTATAAAATTGGTGGACAAGTTCATATTGTCTGTAACTAACTACATAGTCGGAGACGTAGAAAAGTTCGGTCTTCGACGGCCAAAAATCGGGCCAATGGAGTTGAAAATGACCACCGGAAGATCTCCGGTGGTCGATGTTGGAGCGTTATCTAAGGTCAAAACCGGTAACATCAAGGTATAATGTATAATGATATTTTATCGATGTGTTTTTGTTTTTGAAAAGAATATTAAATAAATTTGTATTTTGTATTATTATTGTTTATATATGTATGTTTGTAGGTAGTTGAACAGGGAGTGAGGGAACTAACTAAAAATGGAGTCATGTTTATGGATGGACAAGAGCTTGAGTGTGATTCTATAGTGTTAGCGACTGGTTACAAGAGCAATGTGACTACTTGGCTCAAGGTAAATATATGCATGGGATAATATATATCATGAAAATTCACTTAGTTTGAATTCTATTTATTAAGACTTAAAGATATCAATATTTATTAAATAAGACATTTATAACGTGGTCATGTTGTTTCATGTCGATTTTTGCTTAAACATCACTAGTTTTTATAAACAATTATCCCTATACGAGCGCTAGCTTGTTCATACATTTTTAGTTTATTTTTATATTTTACCTTAATATTTTTTAAACTAATTACTTATATATAAGTTGTTAAATACTTTAAGTTTAATCAAAGCATTATTAAACGTAATAATTAATTAATTAATTACAAAATATATTTAACATTATATAAATCTTCGCCGTATAATAATTATAAATATCATTTACACATAAGTGCATTAGCATGTTAATATGCTCGTATAGATATGCATGACTTTAACCATAAAATTTGATTTATAATTTACACATGTGATTACACTAAATTGATAACAAATTTCATCAAACGTCGAAAATCTGCCAGTGAAAATAATTTCGAAAACCAGGGTGTGGTAGTTTTGTTTTCGACACATTATTGACGGATATTCACGAGGGATAATGGATAGCATTTTTTGGACAAAATACCGACAAGTTTTCTGTGGTCGTACATAGACAATTTTTATAGACATATCAATGATAGTTATTTGCCTAACAGACTAATGATGATTTCTTTGAGAAATTACAAATGACTTTTACTAAAGGATAAGTTTCATTTAAAAATATTTAATTAAATAAATTTAAGTATGATGAAGTAAAAAATAAATTATAAATACTCGAAATTAATGTTATATTAGAAAGCAATAATAATTATAAATAAATTGTTGTGACTGTTTTTAGGCTTGTATTTAACATATGCTCATGACTTAATTAGCTACAAAAACAAGAAGAGAATTAACTCGTTTAAAAACAATTTCAACAACATAACAACCATAATTAATCAAACGTTTCCAGTAAGTGTGTTAAACAATTATAGTATTATAAATATAATGTCATTTACAATATCACTCATCATCTAATTATCCTCAGACTAATGATCCTTATTCAAACTGTTTAAGGTGATGTACCCATGATATGTAAATAAATGAAAGTCATGAGTTCAAGTCTTACTCTCAGCAAAATGCTTAGAGTTAACAACAGGGTTTTCTCAGCATTGAGTTTCATCCTGAGGGGGTTGGGGATGCGGTCCCGGCTGGGAAACGGATAGGCAGACCCGATTAAGATAGCACATATCCTCCGAAGTAGGATCGTACATTTGCCGTTCAAAAAAAATCTAATTATCCTGAGTTATGTTAAAGATCAATTCGTAGCTTAAAGTAACATTACAATTAATTTAAGTCTTTCAAGAACATATATACAATTTCGAAAAATTAACTGCCACTCCATCAAACTTTGAAGCAACGTATTATTCCACATATGTTACAAAATATGTTACAAATTATGTTACAAAATGACAAGAGAAACAACTCTTCTGACTATTGTTGATTCACAAATAATGTCGATAATCAGGGTTTCATACACTAACACACACTGTGATAGAAGAGAAAAATATTTTTTATAAACTTTAAAACTAAACTTCTCCCATTGCTTACATGTATATAAAAAGCAAATCAAAAGTCGAATGGGTCACGAACCATAAACGAGCCAAAAACTGGGCCAAAAATAAAGTCTAACAAATTCTAGAAATAAAACAAAAAAGTAAAATAACTCATAAAATAAATGATTTTGGACCTTCAAAAAAGAAAATAAATTTCTCCTCCACACTAGAGCCCGCACCAAAAAGCAACACTTATCCAATCATAATTCGTTCATCTTCGCTTATCAAAAAAGGAAGTCACCTAAAGAATGATCAAACAAAATTGATTCATCTTATTTTTTTATATCATCATGTCTCTTCAAATTCTTCTCCCTCGTTGCTAGCATCTACACTGTCATCGGTATAAACTTCGTTGACGTATATATCCTATGGTAAGACAAACATATTTGATATCCGCATTCACTTTCACATTTAGAATGGTTTACTTTCGTTGATTAATAGATTATAACAATTCAATTTCATGCTAATGATAGTTGTATGGTAACTAACAGAGTAATGAGTCTTATATGTTAGTGAGTTGTTTTAGGTTACATAAAATCATATTAGATCACAACAAATCATTTTAATAAGTGACGATCTTTTTTTTTGTGGGATCCATAACCACATGTTGAAGTCTGTATCAACATGCCCACGAGATTGCCATTTTCATAGATGAAGGATCTATGACCAAATATGGGAAATTGATCTACGTTCTCATCCTCCTTTAGGTTAAGTATGGTTGATTTTGATTCTAATACGATCCTTCTAGAACTAGTTATCACAAAACAAAGAGCTACATATATGAAGGTTTGGGATGACAAAGAAAACCAAAAGTATTTATATGTATTGTACAAAGAATTCTTTCTAAAACAATCTAGCGTTAGGGTGGATTTATAGTCACTTTTTTGTTGCCGCCAATAAATGTCAGAAAGGCACGAGTGCAAATATTATTTGATATCTTATCTTTAGAATGAGCGATAGATCACCAATGGGTCCTAGATCAACTGTTTTATAAGTAGCCATCCTATGATCGACTTTTCAAAGTGAAGGTCGTAGATTGGAGTCTCACTAGATATAATATTCTTCAAGTGGGCCAAGGGTTTTAAATTACCACGGTGAGCCTTTGGGTGGTGGGTATTCCTTCGAATGGTGGGCGAGCCGGGTCACCAGCGCTGTCTGTGTTTGCGGGCATGAGTGGTCTTTCGCCAATGGATTTACCCGGGTGACCGGGCTTAAAAACTATTCGTTGGCCGTTAAAAAAAAAAGAACAAGCGTTAGATTATTATGGGAATATCCTTCAAAATCTTTAACCATCAACAAGGACCAAAACTGATCTTACCATGTAGGTAGCACCTAGGTAATATGTTGGGAATTACATATGGATAGTTTCATAGTTAAACATTCTCGATAAAAGTCTTTTACCTTGGTTTAAACTGCTTGTTGGTAGTACCGACGAATATTCATAATTTTTATTTTAAGAATTGTGAGTTTGTCTCTAATTATTCATTTGCGTATTACCAGTGGATGTGGGCCATCGATTATATTCCATATCGATGATAGTTACTTTTCTTGTAGTTATAGTCATGAAGTACCCATATCTCACCTTCCTATTTCATTCACTTTTAGTATTTATTTCAAACGTGCAAGTAAAACTATTATATTCTTTTTATTAGCCTATTTAAAATGGTCATTATTCTTAGAAACTTAAATCCCTACATATATATTTCATTTTCGTATATTAAATGTTGAAGTTTGTTGATGCAGGGGAGCGACTTCTTTACTAGTGATGGAATGCCAAAAACCTCGTTTCCTAATAACTGGAAATGTGAAAATGGATTATACGCAGCAGGTTTTACAAGACGAGGAGTTTTCGGGGCTGCTTGTGATGCTTCTAAAGTTGCGAATGATATTGTCGATCAGTGGTGAGAAACGAGCTGAGTTCTACCAGAAGTTTAGTCAGTACTTGTTATGTATGGTAACGTTGGTTGCAATAATATCATCGTATTGTGATAAATAAGCGCTCATGTAAACGCTTATGGGTATAAGCGTACTCTACTGAGAGCGCTTGTTTCTACATGTTCGAACTTCGTATTGTAGTAGCTAGTAAGTTTATAATTATCGTTCACTTTAATGTTTCAGTATGTGTCTTTTGGAAAGAAAGTAAAAGGGAGTTTGATGATGAGTATAATTTGTTATTTCATGCTCATGTCAACTCATATTTAGTGAGATTCGTTAACATATCCGAAGGTTTTTTACCTTTAATAGTCAAAATTTGATTTCATTATTCACGACTCTCAAAGATTATTTTCTTCAAAAACTTATGGGAAATCGATCTATTAACCTCATTTATGGAAGTTTAAATTTCTAGCTAGTCCATATTAAATCATCTAGAGTTGCACATTATTTACATACAATAACAATCATAAAGTTAAATTAAACACATAAGATATATGGCATAAAAGGCTTGAAACTAGAAGCATAATTCATAACCATCCTTTAAATGGACATTTTGAATTTAGTTTAAGGATTTGTATATATACCATTTTGTGCATTGACCCTGGTGGTCCATATTCGAGCCATGTTGACTTTCTAAAAAGTCCACATAAACTTATAGTATGCTTTACCAAACATTATTGCCTATTTTTTAACCCACCGGTCACTTTCCTCTACTATTTATTAACTCCATCTTAATTGACCAAAAACATAAATAAAAGTAAGTGTGTTCAAAGACTTAAAATGGGTATTTACTTTAAATATTCACTTTGAATTTATTTCAATTGAATTCACTCACTTTGCAGTTGTGAAAATACATGTAATCTTACGAAACGAATTTTAGTCAATTTGATATTTCATTTGACAAAATCATCACTTGGGTCAATATTGGTTATATAGCCATTTTCGTGAAGAATCAACATTTTTGCAATTTAATCACATATAATGATATAAAACAATTTCAATAAAGTCAATTACAAAGATCACAAGTGGTCCTTGAGGTCTGGCTTTTTGGTTCCAAACTTAATATTAACACTTTTAACTCTTATTATAAATTTTACTATATTTGGTCCCAGACCCACAACAATTAAATGAGCTTATGTCAACCCGCTACAACAGCGAATTGAGTATTTTTACGTAAAATAAAGTATATATTTTTAATATAGAAAAATAAGTTATGTAACATGTCGTATTTTCACGCACATTTTGTCACGTTTTAATTTCCAAACAAATCAACCTTTTAGTGATAACATTAAATGCTAATTGTATTATTTACTTTATAAATTTAAAAAATAGATTTTTATTATAAATAAAAACATGTTTCTTTTTATTAGAAAACATAATTTTTATTAAAATAAAATGTTATGAAATATGAAGTTTTTTTTACTACAAATAACTTACAAAAATGACACTGTAAAAGTATTAAAAATAATGGAGGGTTTAAAAATATTTTTTAAGCAAAAGTTTTTTTAAATAGAAAAGTTTGAAAATGTTGTTATTATTTTATTACCTAAAGTAGTTAACTATATATAATTTTAATCATATTTCATCTAAAGAATATTTTAAAATTTCTAAATATTAATTAGTAATGCTAATTTAATATTTTCATTCAACCCGTAGAGTACACAAGCTTTTAAACTAGTTCTATATATATTACACTCAAATTTGGGACATTACATAATTCTATAATATCTGAGTATGATGTTGTTTGATTTCTTCTTTTAAATGATTTTAATGTATTGTGTAACAAACTGTTCTTCCAGACTCATTGGTCCACTTATTTAACTCTTTTACACGGTCTAACTATGTGTTTAGTGTTCTGAACAATACTAATCTCTTATAAAGCCCACGTATATGTATTGTGTAACAAACTGTTCTTCCAGACTCATTGGTCCACTTATGTACACACGTAGTTATGCGTTCCCTTAGAACATGTTCGTTTGCTATTGCTTTTTACATCTTGAATATTCTACAATTTTTATGTTTATATATTTGCTTAAGATTATTTTGCATTATTTTGCACCCTGTTCCACTACAAGAATTACATCATATTGCGATGAAGGCTACGGTGACAACAAGACTTGAAATATAGTTTATTAAAAATCATTTTTAGTTTATATACCATACAACTTCGATCATATAGCGACGACTTATAGAGACAAAGCAACAACCTTAACATTTATGATGACATGTCGTCAATAAAGGCTATAACAACGACTTTTTGAGGTTTTAGCGATGATACAATGGGTCAAGAAATTTGTAGTGTAATTCATTGTATTTCACTGTATTGTATAATCTTATAACTTTACATTTGTTCGGTCAACCTATACCTTATGATTTTTTTTATTACATAATTTCGTTTAAAACCTTTATTTGTTTAGCTTCTAAAATTATTCAGGTTCCTATTTGAATTATTTTTTTATCTTAATAAAGAGGTTATCAATCGATTTATTAAATTATTTCTTAAAATTATCTTATTATTAAAAGTTTTTAATATGTTACTCAAATATATTCAAAATAAGTTGAGGAGACAATTAAACAATGAAGACAGATGGTGAAATAAAATAACAAAAGGTGGTGAGTGGTGACGAAGGACCACCTGAGTTTGAAGGCACATGAGAAACATGTTTCATCAAGAATTGACAGGGCGAGAAAGAAAATCAGAAAATCAAATCGGAACCAATATCAAGAAAAGGAAAAAAAGCAACTTATATAAAAAAAATTTAATAACAGTTTGTTGTTAGTTAAATTTAAGTTCACATTAATCCATTAGGATCAAATTAACTATTAATTAAGCATGCTTTTGCCTAATGCTACAATGTATGCGTTTATGTATTATACATAATTTAAACTAGTAGATGGAAAATATAGCAGTAAGGGTTTGGTGAATCTGAATTAATTTTAATCAACTAACATATAAAATTCACTATGCTTTATGTAGTTGAAATAATTATACATAATATCATTGTTGTAAAAATCGCGAATAGTCGCTGATTAGTCGGCGATTAGTCGCTGATCGGAGGTTGATCGCTTCAATTTCACCAAACCAGAGGTTCCAAACGTCAATCGATCAAAATTGGTCAAATTTGGATCTAGGCAGACCAAATCGTCCTAACTCCTAATCGGAGGTATTCTGACGATGAGAACCGCCGTATTTGTCGATTCCAGTCGGATTTGTCGATTGCAGTGTCGGATTTGTCGATTTCGGCCCCGGATTTGTCGATTCCGGCCTTGGATTTGCCGATTCCGGCGAGGATATTTGGTGCCGATGGTTGGAACGAGGGAAGAAGACGCTGGGTTGATCTGTAGGGTTAAATTGTTTTAATTAAGTTTGTGTATTTTAACATTTAACCCCCTCAATATTCATCAATTTACAAATTACCCCCCCAACCTGTATATATATAAACTAGGTTAAAGCCCGTGTGTTACACAGTTGGTTTAAAAATCACATATCGTTAAATCAACAATTAATTAAAGGATAAACATCATCAAAAACTAAAAACATTAATTTAAATGTTACACATACAAGTACATTTACATTCATGGTTGATGAAAGCAATAACACGGCGTTAGAAAGTTTGTGAAACACTTGAGTTATTATAAATTATGTAATGCGTTACTTGAGAGAGGTAATGTCACAACCCATCCGGTGGCGGAATCACCGGACGTGACGTGTAGGATTGTTCAAAGACAACATGACACTATATTGTAATATAAATTAAGTCGATTTCTTTAAACTAAGAATACAAGTACACATTGTTCAAATTCAAGATACAACAAAAATGCAAATTTCGATAACTAAATTTATAGTTTGTATCTAAGGTAGTAAATCCCTAGATCCATTTTCCGTGATAGCATCAAACGTCTCCTGAAAACATGTAAAATAATATTTTGATCAACAAATAATGTTGGTGAGTTCATACGATTTTCATATATATAATAATCAAATTTAAAGGCAACAATTCGCATGCATAGACGCACTTAACTAATGTTCATACAAATTGTAGTGGTTTAGTTCAAACCTAATGTTGACATAG
>BJCN01097062.1:0-11383 GCA_018326445.1 Flaveria brownii
ACAATATGTTAAAGTTTTTAAT
Organism: Flaveria brownii; assembly: GCA_018326445.1. Classification (NCBI taxonomy): domain Eukaryota; kingdom Viridiplantae; phylum Streptophyta; class Magnoliopsida; order Asterales; family Asteraceae; genus Flaveria; species Flaveria brownii. The sequence continues at coordinate 23 of BJCN01097062.1, forward strand.
ATAAACACCATTACTACTTTTAACAACATGCAGATGCTCATTTAAGACTAGTTCTGCACATTTAAACTCATGTTTAAGGCCGTTAAACGAACCTTTAAAGTTCTAAGGGTTGTTTCATTATTTAGTACCTTGTTGTAAGGGTTGTTTCACTTTTCAAAGACTCGAGCGTGACATTTTGACACAACCCTTTAAGAAATCATCTTTCCATATTGTTTTATTAAGTTATAAACTTTTCAGTCACTAACAACAAAATCCTTCTTAAATATCGGTTGAAGAATTTTTTTCAGTAAGGGTCCTAATTTAAGACTCCCATTATTATAAACGTCACCCCTGTACGTCTCGTATTACGCCTCGTTTAGCCCTATACGCGTTGTATAGAGCAGGGGCGAAGTATAGTGGAGACCGGGGGGGCCGCTGCCCCCCCTTTTTTCGTCTGTAGTGTTAATTTTTAGCTCGATAGTGTAAATTTTTAACCCGGTAGTGTAAATTTTTATATAAATATCAAGTTCGCCCCCCCTAAAAAATATTAATTTCGCCCCCGCCTCCCCTACAATAATGTTCAAGCTCCGCCACTGGTATAGAGTCGAATATACTGAAAACAAGGAAATTTCCAAATTTGGGAGGGAGTTGTCAGAGAGCTAGACAACTCATATAACTCTATACGACTCATATAACTCTATGCGACCTCTTATGCGACCCACATAGGCTTATACAATGCTTATAGCAAAATTCAACAATAAATACGAGGAAAAAAATTCAAGAAGCTGTCAGGGGGGTTATACGTTCCATATAGAGTTATACAAAGTATATAAAATTCTAAAGATGTTTATTTATAATTGAAAAAGTGTCCTAATATCCGGACCCTTTATTAATGGTTTAAGGTTTAATTTTATAGAGAAAATATATGCTCATACAAAACCAAATTGATCTTTACACTCGCATAGTTATCATTTATTTTTTATATTAATAATTAATAATGTATTTATTTATTAGTATATCAAAATAATAATTTTTTAAAATGAATAAATAGTGTTCTTTCATATTTAGAGTAAACGAACAGGAACATCCAAACGAATGTCTCTTAACTTTCAACAAAATGTTGATGTTTTACGTCCCTCCTCCCAATTACAAAAACGCAGATTTGCAGTGTATGTGAAATAGCCTCCATATGTACATAAACTCGGTATACATCCACTATAACTATTTTCCATATTTGCTCCTAACGACATGAGATCAGGAGCCTATGTTGTGTCTAAAAACAATGTGTTGGGGTCGTATGGACCCACCACACCGTTCGTCAAAAGACGCATGGCTGCACCGCGAGTAAACTTCCTTGCAAACAAGTAACATGGTGTGCTGCTGGATTTAGTACCCTGACTGCACCTTTCGGTCCGGTTCTCAGACTTGAAATAAACATGGTCAATATCCTGCACCATTCATCAATTTTGTACACATTTTGATAGGGGAGTTAAGAGTTTTACACTTCACAAACAAAAAGTGATTCATACATATAACCAAGTGTCCAAGTGTGATATGACAATTTTACCCTCACAGCATTTCACAAGAATAGAAAGGGAGTTTATGATGTAAGATTGTAAGGGTTAAATTGTCAAAATCTTTCTTATTGTTGGGTGCATATGGATTTTTATTGTGTGCAAATCACCTCATATAAACAACGGTAAACACAAATCCTATTCTTTTCTCGACTAAAACTTGAAGGAGACCGGTAAGTTTTTGATGCTCGGTTTTAATTTTTAACGCTTGGTTTTCCACTTTTCCGTTATTGTTCTTTTATTGGTTTTATGGGGAGAATTGAGCCCAACAATTATTATATCACAAATAGTCCCTTAATAATAAGATAGTAAGATACGTTATTTTTTCTCTCATGAATAGTGTTAAAAAGTTAAGGGACTTTTCTGAGTAAGATACATTATTTTTTCTCTCATGAATAGTGTTTAAAAAGTTAAGGGACTTTTCTAAGAATAAAAAGAAAGTATGTTAGTTTTTTCTATGTGAAAAAAATTGTTGAGGGAATTCCATTAGAAAAAACAAAACGTGTATTGGTTTTTTATGATATTTGCCTAAAATTTAATATTTTATCAACCGGAGTAAAATGTAAGAAATATCAACAATGTAATTTTCACTGTAAATATTGGTTAAATAATCAAATATTTTTTAGTCTAATAAGCTAAACGACTTAGGTTTAGTGTACTATTTAAGTATGTTTGATTCGGTTTTTCCTTCGGTCTTTTTCCTCAATATTAACTCATAAAACCAAACCTAGCTAGCAAAAACTAAACAAGCAGTTTTCAAAATGTGATCCTTCGGTTCCTATTTTTCAGGTTTCGAATTTTCTGCACTCCTACATGAATTTAATTAAAATATAAAAATGTTGAAGCAAATGAATAACTTGAAGAAATTACTTACCTTAATATCTTGAATGTTTTTCTGGCTAGCACTTGCATAACTAAATGTCACAGGGTGCCACGCTTGTGTGTTCATCGTCTCAGTAGACTGGTTCCATAAAGAATAGGTCAATGTTCTTCTCATCAATTCATCTTCAAATCCCCACATCTTATCATTAAAGAACATAGCAACAAAAATATTTGTTAGGTTTTCTAACAGGTGTTTGAATGTCTATTCTAAAGTGAAAATGTGATATTGAATAATCATAATCGCATAATGAGTTGTAAATTTGTGAATTGGTTTGAATAAGATAGTGTTTAAATGTGTTTCTATTTTTTAAAGTTGTGAAATCAAATGCTTTAAGTGTACTGATTATTCATGGAGCTAATATATAAAAAATCCAAAAAAAAAACGTTTTTATAAAAAATGATCTGATATATTGACAACGATTGAACAAACGGATATATAATAAGGCTAAAAGACTTATAATCAATATGTTGCTTACTGCAAGTAAAGTAGGGACATAATGTTCATCTGGGATGCAATTGTGTTGCTCCTGCTCTTTCTGCAAGATAACAAAGTAAAATAAGAAACAGTGGACTTATAACCTTATATTAGTCAGCTTGCTAGGAATTAAAACGTAATAACAATCACGTAAAAACAATAAAACATTTTTGTTTTACTTACAAGAGACTCGTTCCCCCTGCTTAAGTCTAGAAGCGGCCTCCGCTGATTGTAAAAGAAATATAACAAAAAAAGAAAATATAAATAGACATGGTAATAAGAATAAAGATAAAAACAAAGCAGCATGTTATTTAGAGGGGCGTGAGGAAATGGCCCAGGCAAGATGGATCATGGGATAAAGTGGGATAAGGTTGACACACATCGTTTTTAGTACAAGTTGGTATGTTGACATGCATACACTTTCTATTCTATTTTGTATCATATAACTAATGTGTTAATTATGGTAAGAAAAACAATATTATTATAAAAGTAATCCCAAAATTTTATAATTAAACAAACTAGCATTAAAAACTAGATGTTAGGCTACTTTCCACCTATTCAACCGATCCCCTTTGAGCTACTCTTTTTACTAGATCTACTTGAGATAAAAGTAAAACACAACCCAAACCCACTTATATGGGTCCAAATTGCCGTCTCTAATAATAGGAACAAATAGGCTTCTCTTTCTGGTAAAATGATGATCAATGTGTGTATGTTGGTTAAGAATAACTTTTAAATCAGACATATTTAAATGATTCTTTGAGGAGAACTAAACCATAAGTCTACTGGATAACGCATAATTGATAGGTATTTCCATCTCTACCTTGCAGTGTTTGTTAAATACTGGGAAAACAACATGATCATATGCAACCACCTCTGCATGCCTTCTCACCAATGTGATCCACTGAAATCATGCAACTGTTTAAAGTTAACTATAGTATGAGAATTGAGTAAAAAGAGGGACCATGTATGCATAGCCCACCAAATATTAAAATATTGTTACAAAACTGATTTTATTTATATTCCATCAGAAAAGGATCTGAAATTTTGTAAGTGCCCATGAATCTACTCAGATGAATCAACTTTAGAAGAATTGCCAAGAAGGATATTTGAGTAGATTCGCGGGTGATTATTTGGGGTATTTGTACATCACCAAAACCTATAAAAATCACACTTTTTCCTTCTTTCTTGTTTTTTTCTTGTGAGTTGTGGTAGAAATTAGGATGGCATATTTGTAAAACTAAAAAGTTTTGGTGGTGTAATAAATAATAGTACCTATATTTTGTTATTTTACAGCTCAAGATGTGGACAAAGCTTTATTGTTACGAGCATTTTTGGCATTTTAGAACTTTTAGACAAGTTTTTAGCCGGAAATGTCATAAACAAAGCTAAACTAAATAACTAATACATTAGTGGCCTCTAATGTTGTTCGGTATGTTGGTGGACCTAATGTAACCTTTTAATACATGGATAGCCTATTATGTCTTATCCTGAGACATATTTACAGGAAAATGAAAATATTATTCTTCATTTCTATCATCTCATAATGCACATCCAAAGTGTCCCATATAGTAGCAATGACCCTAGCATAAAGATGAATTTGTATGTTAAAAAAACTATACATGTGGCGCAAGCTCAATACTATCCGTCTATCCTAATTCGTAATATCTTGATTGGCTGATTTACTATTTGAACCTAAGGTTTCAATGGGCAATTAAACCTAGTCTATGTAAAAAAACCTATAAACAAAAATGACCTGAGATCCTTTCCGCCATTTCTCTTCAGGTATGTCAGGAGACATCTCTGGATTATAGCGTTTTTCCGTGGCATCAACAAAGCTGAAAAGGGTTCAAAAATATATATATATATAAGGATGTACACTATATATTCATCAAAAAATTCAGATTTCCCTTAGACATTGAAAAGTACCTGTCCACGAAACTTTTTGGAGATGACATTAAATATGTGTATATGTAACTGAAATTATATAGCGGGACACAACTGAAAAACAAAAGTTATAATGTTATACACACGTTTAATCAGAAGATGTTATCTAGTTTGACAATAAAGACATGTTCCCTGTCGTCAATAGTGGCTATAGTGACCGCTATAGCGCGCTATGTAGCGATGCGACCCTCCCTCACTATTTGCAGATAGCGATTGCATAGCGGAATTTTTGATTTTTTAATATTTTTTTTGGTAAATATGAGATTTATATGTTTTAGTTATTTTGGGGGTGTTTGCTTAGATTTTCTACTACTTTATTGCTAAGATGCTTATTTATTGAATGTAAAACATTCTTACATATTATCCTACTTAATCGCTAAACATGAAATAGCGGTCGCTATTTACCGCTATTGGCTACATAGCATATAGGTGGCTTGTAACTATTTACCGCTATTGACAACTATGGACATGTTGTATGTGTAATATCACACACACACATATATAGAAACTCAGTGAAAGAAACCTGTCAGAAAGAAGAACAAATATTTGATTTTGTGGGTCATCAAGGGCTGCCTTGAACAGTAGCTTTTCTGCTTCAATCATAGTTGGTTTACCCCAACCCACCTGTACAATAAGGTTAAATACAGTTCAAACACGTTAAAGATATTCATATTGTTAACTATATCAGGGGGTGTTTAAATTTCTAATCTGAAACTGATTATTTATTATTATGACTTAAAGTAGCAATAATCAAGTTTTCTAGGTTTGGACAAACAAACTTTGTTTCTGATTGTTTCAATGTCAAGTAATCCGTTTCATACCAGCTCTTACAAAAGTGATTATCTAATGGTAAAGTATAATTACATATATCAAACATTCAAACATCTGATTACCATAACTTCAAAGTTCAAACAACATAAACACAAATTTCTACAGCCTCTTTTCCTATAGCAGATTAATTATCTGATTCAGATTATTTCATTTCACATTATCAATTTATAAATGCACATCCAAACATACCATGAATGTTTAACTGCAAACAAACAGTCAAACATACTATTGGTATTTCTGATCAGTTTACCTCAACACTGTTTTCCAACTGCCGGTTGTAGAAAAATACTGATCTGGTAGATGATGAATCGAACACAAAACCAGGCTTCGAGTGTATGTAAATAGTGAATTTCTCAGGATCTGCATTCTGTAAGCTCATCAACATCAAATGTGCGATTATGTATCTCAAAACATTTTACTAATTTCTGGCTAAACATATACTGTTTGGCTTAAGTGCATATACATATATCAGGTTCAAATAGGCATATTGTTTTACTTTTATAAGATTTCTCTCCTTCAGTCCTTCCAAATATAACAGGCTGCAGATACAAAATCAGCCTCACACTACAAACTATCTTATGGCAATATGCCCTTAAAATCAGCAATACTATAGCTTGATCTATCAAATCTACTGACACACCAAAGTTAAATAATTATCCATACATTCTATAAAATCTCCAAAATTGTTAGCAACAAAACAATAGTAGAACATATGAGTTCATATCATTTGCATTGTCACCCTGTAAGCTATAACTTCCAAATTACGGAAAAAATCATAAGCACCAACGATCAATATGGAATGACTAAACCCATAATGGTACATATATAGGATCATAGGTAGTATACTGTAAAGCATTCTGTAACCTAATTCCGATTGAAACATCAACTATAAAAATTAACATAACAAAGACAATAATATAACTTGTGAGTTCATATCATCTGCATTTTTGTGACCCAGTGAGCTCTAACTCCCAAATTGGGGAAAAATTCATAAGCACTTATAATCAATATGGAATGCCTAAAGCATAAACCAGAACTAACTATAGCTTAATGGTACATATACAGGATCATGGGTAGTACATTGTAACTAGCATTCTGTAACCTAATTTCAATTAAAACATTAACTATACAAATTAACACAACAAAACCATAACAAAAATATAACTTACGAGTTCATATCATCTGCAATTTTGTGACTCTGTGAGCTCTAACTCCCAAATTGGGGCAAACATCATAAACACTTATAATCAATATGGCATGCATACAGCATAAATTAGAACTAACTATAGCTTAATAGTACATATATAGGATCATAGGCAGTACGTTGTAACTAGCATTCTGTAACCTAACTCCAATTGAAACATCAACTACAAAAATTAACACAAAAAAACCATAAACAAACGAACCTTAAAGAAGTTATGCCAGAGGAAATCAAGAGGAAGATTATCACGAACAAGGAAAAGGAAAGCAATCTTCATACTAAAATTATCGATGCGGAATCCATCAAAACCAAAATCAGCAGAACTAGACGCGGATTGAAGACTAAATTGAGAGAATAATCCGAAAAAAACGACGAAACAAAACAGTATCAACGATAGGATCAAAAACTTCAAAACGAAAGGCGAAATATGGCGTCTCGATGCAACATTCACGAATCGCTTCTTCACCGTCATGATTTGTTCGTTGTATCCACCTTCTTCGACGATTATAGTCGATAGAGACGGTGGAAGTTGATTGTAAGAGTGTTTTGTGAGTGTGTGATGTAGGTGAAGAGTAAATCGACGGTGGATTTTAGGTTTGAAGGTTGAAGACGAAAATGGAGTTTTGTGTCGACGGGAGATTACGTTAGTGACGATGGTGCCGTGAGAAATCGATTTTGCAGACAGAATCAATGTAGGAGCGGGTTGGGGTCACGTGCGCTCGTGAGTTGTTATTGTGTAGCTCCGATTTCTTTTTCAAACGGCTAATTGGATCACCAACTGCAAAAACATTGTGCATTCGACTGGTATATTGTCGAAGGAAATGTCGTATATCAATCCCTTCCATCAGTCTCGAATTTGAAACCATTTAAAAAAAACTCACATTATATGAAAAAACTCACCTATCAAAACTGTGTTCTTATTTTTGTCATAAGGAAATGTCGCATATCAATCCCTTCCATCAGTCTCGAATTTGAAACCATTTAAAAAAAAACTCACATTATATGAAAAAACTCACCGATCAAAACTGTGTTCTTATTTTTGTCATAAATGGGATCTGAACTCGAAATCTTATCCTATTTAGCGAAGTCTTGAGGCACCCTAACTGAACTAGTTAGACGAAGAATCATTGGTTGATATGCGACCTTCGTAACTTTGAATGCATTTTCAAAGTTCACGTCGCATCTAAATGTAAAATAATACATCATAAATTTTTTTTAGGTCTTGTGAGTTGTGATCATGAAGCTAGACGTTTGGTAAAAGTGTAGGTTGGGTTAACCGTTGTAAAATTTAATGTGTTTTGTCCATAATTTACAAAAGCTATGTTTTTACAATGCTATTAATTTTCACCGTATATTTGTTTTTTATTTTTCCAAAATCTTTAAAATTATATTTTTGGTGGGGATAGTGATATAGACTCATCAGCAACATAGACAAAACAGGGCATCAAACATTCCAATCACCAAAGATTTAGATAAACGTCAATTCCTACGAGGATGTAACATTTGGCCCTTCGTACTATTAATATTATTCATTTTGTTCATATGGAGCTTACAGATTTGCTTTTGGTTGTCCGAGTGAAAACTTCCAATCTATCCCCGTCTCCCTGGATTGCTACCACCTAAACACGTTTAACCTTGAAGTTCTAAAGTGCCCAAAACGCGTTAGTGATATTAAAGATGAATAATTACTTATGAACTCAACATCTTTTTTTTTCACACCCAATGTAAGATATGCCTTAGGATGTTACAAAGGATGAGGGCTCAAAGCCTGCACAGTGGTGTAATATAAGCCATTAGGAGAAGATCCGATTGATGTTAATAAAAACAGAAGAGGAAAAATACGCACCGGCTTATATTACTGTCCATTTAAAACACAATGCTAGACTTTAAATAGTTATTGAGAAACTCTTACTTTTTACTGGCTTTAAATAAAATAAAAATCAAAATAAATCTGTTAAAATATATCTATAAATAATAAAAACATATTTATAAGAACACACAGAACACATTCAGTGATGTGTTATCATGAAAAGTTTCATTAAAACTTCACTTCCCTATACAGTATACACATAAACATGCCAGCTAACTCTGTAATAACACTAGCTTTTTAATATTAAAGCACAATAGTAAACCCAATTTTGTTCCTTCTAGTTACAACATCACAAATGAAAGCCATAAGAGCAATAACTTGTCAATTTACAAAGGGTAGAAATGACTTTCACAAAATAATAATTTTCTCATACAATGAGCTTGTTTTCAAATTGTATGGCAAAAAGCACCTGAATGCTTTGCATAATCCACCATGGCCAACACGAATCGTCCTACGAGTACTCGCAGTCTCGCATGCTATCATCGTGAATTCCACAATGAGCCCTAAGATGGCCCCTGCAATCACCTGTTATTTTTTTTTTTTTTTGAACAGCTAAATAGGAATCACTCGAGGGCGGGCCTTGGCGCAACGGTAAAAGCTGTTCCTAAGGGACCGAAGGTCTCAGGTTCGATCCGTGGAAACGGCCTCCCCACAAAATGTGGGGGAAAGACCGCGTACATCTTCCCTTAAATGGGACGGACCCTCCCTGGACCCTGCGAAAACGCGGGAGCTCTTTGCAGCACCAGGTACGCCCTTTTAAATAGGAATCACTCACGGATCACTGGAGTATCATCGTGTCACCAGTGATACCACGCGATCATATTCCACCACCAAGTCACCAATTCAGGAGGAAACTCATAATTATGAGAAAACCCCCCCTTTGTGAGATTCGAACCCATGACCTAATAGGCCCTAAGTCTTATCTCACCATCAAGATGCCGCTGGGCTATAATGCCTTTGGCAATCACCTGTTAAAATCAAACTACTTCATTACTTACTGTATTACGGTATCGGTGAAATGTTTACCTGTTAAAAAGTCATGACAACAGCAGTTGCAAATGATGATGATTCAATCCCATAATGTAGACCAATGGATACTGCAAGTGCCACAACAGTTGAAGAATGAGATGATGGCATTCCAACAGAACCCATAATCTTTTTAGGATCCCATCTCTTTTCTTTATACCTGAGCTTCAAAGGATGACATATGCAGAGGTTTTAGTGATAAGAGCATTCACATCCCAATCTCTATATTAATTATATCCATATAACTAATCCCATTCTTTAAAATAAATGATGGATCATATGGACTAACTTCTCATTCCTTATATTTAACACAACTACTATTCATCCCTTAATTTACTCCTTATATTTTTTGTGAGAAAAGGAAAGAGAAGAAATAATGAAATATATACAAACAAGTATTATTTAATTTATTAAAGTTATATATAAGGAATGGGATGTGGGAGGATTTAAACAAAATTAACAAATTTATGGTTATGGTTAAGATCAATTGCAAATGAGGAACTACAACCTGAATTGAGCAACATTAAACAGATAACAGAAATTTTGAAATATATCAAATCGATAACCATGCTGTATATACACCAGTCCTGACCAGGTTTGATGTAAAATAAATTACAAATTACCTCATTCATAAGCAAATGGGTCAAAATCTCACCTTACAATCACCAATAATCACTGCATGAACATTTCCCATCCTCAAACCGATGAAATCGATTGTTATCCCTCACTATGATCACTCTTCCACAACATTTAGACATAAACTTTATTGCAGTGTGACAATTACCACAAATACGTAAATTCTTCATAATTCTAATCGGCCTGTTGTCCTGAAAGGTAATCAAAGCAAACGCAATGGCTAATCTTTCACTGTGATATCTAATCGCCATGTTTTTCTCTTCATCACCCACTTCTCTCAACACATAACGCGTATCTGCAACATAACCAGCTTTCTCCATTTCATCTTCTAATTCCTCCAACTTGTTATAAATCTCTTTCGACTTATAATGGCGCCGATCCCCTGCAGCAAAAGTATGAACAACATTACCCTCTTCAACCCAACTTAAACCTGTTTCCTTTTTCACACCTATGTCCCTCAACATCTTACGCGCTCTAGCTGCATCGTCATATCTCCCAGCAGCAGCATACGCGTTTGATAATAAAACATGCATACCCGAGCTCACCTGACCTAACCCAAACACTTTGTCAGCAGCATAAGCTGCTAATTCTGTATCTCCATGAAGTCTACATCCAGTCAGTAAAGCTCCCCATACACATTCTGTAGGCTGCATTGGCATTTCTTGTACAATCAAAAGTGCTTCGTGTAATCTGTTAGCTCGCCCGAGTATGTCCACCAAAGAAGCATAATGCTGATCACCTGGTTCGATTCCATATTTTTTCATTAGGTTGAAATAATACTTACCCTTTTCGACTAACCCCGAATGGCTACAAGCATAAAGGGTGCCTAAAAATGTTATGAAATTTGGTGTCATACCACTACTTTTCAGTTCATTGAACAAATCAAAGACTTTATCAGTATGTGAATGCTGAGCACAAGCCATGAGCATTGCATTCCACA
>BJCN01097206.1:0-11570 GCA_018326445.1 Flaveria brownii
GGGGAGGAGAGAGCAGAAAGCTGGAGGGAAAAAATTATGTTTAGCGCGCATCTGTTGGAGCAGACTGCTGGTATTTGGGAAAAAGGGCAATAGCGGCGACGGGTCGCCACTAATGCCGTCGCCGCTATTGCTTTTTTGTACGGCTAAATTCGAACCGTCGGATGTGAAATTGATCAACGTTGCGGAATAGCTTGATACGGATCAGACTTATTAGCGGCGACACGTCGCCCCTAAAGGTGTCGCCGCTAATACCTCTGTCGCCACTAATACCTATGTCGCCACTAATAATGTCGCCACTAATGACCAGAATTCTTGTAGTGATATTTACTGTAATTTTTTTAGTTTAAGGATGAAAACAGAAATTTACTATAAATCTAAATAATAAAAGGTGTAATTTACTCTAAAAATATAAAATTAGAACCCCAAATACTAAAGTTTAAAATTTTATTTTAAAACAATAGTCACCGATAATAAAATTATATCTCCAAATATAAAACAGGATTGTTAAAATATTAAACAATTATAATAACAAAACATCAATACGTAAAAATCTCTTAGTAAAAAAAAGATAACATATATAGGTTAATTTAAATGAAATAAATTAATATATAATCTATTTGTACTAAGAAGGAAATATATATAATTGATTGAATTTCTTGAGAAAATATTTAATTTATAGTATTAAGAAAGAAAATACGTGAAAGTACCTTGTTTTTTTATAATTAAATTTATGTAAAGGAAAAACTCAAAAATTAAATTAAGATAGAAAATTAAGCTGATAATACTTGTAACTAACCACTAATTTACTGTTAAAAATACAAGATATTAAAAATGATAAATTAATTTTGACTTTTTTATGGGGAAACAGATGGAATGAAGCTCCCTCGTTTGACGTTACTTGAAAACGTGCATATATTTTCGTTCCACCAATCACTACTATAACAAAAACCCTAGCTGCACCACCACCACCGCCACGGTCACCACCACCACCACCACCACCACCACCACCAAATGGCGACAGATGGCTGCATTAACGCCTACAAATCTCCACTCTTTTACACTACAATTTTCCTCATTCTCTTCGTCGTTTGCCTCAACACCCAATTCAATTTCTTCACCTTTTCTACTCTAAAACCCTATTTAAACCCCCCTTCTCCGGCGCCACCACCGCTATCAACAACCACCAATATTGTAAGTAATAAATTTATGTATTTGTTGATCATAAAATGGTTAATTATGAACTTACGTAATGGTTCTTGTTTTGGGTGTGTTGGAAGATGATCAAGAAAGAGGAGACGGTGGAGGAACGGCTGTCGAGGGCGCGTGCCGCCATACTTGCCGCCAGTCGAATGAGGAGGTATAGGATGTCGTGGCGTCTTAGAGACCTGAGTTTTACACCGAGAGGATCGGTTTACAGAAATCCTTATGCTTTTCATCAGTTAAGAATTATGTTCTTGAACCCTACTTTTTATTTTCTTTCATGCATATGTGATTATACCATCGATTGCTTAGCTTGATCAGCATTTGTAGGTTCGCGTTCGATTTCAAGAGGGTTAGTTAGTTATAAGCGCGACTTGAACGATTAATTGTTTGAATGATTGTTAGTTTGTCATCAAGATGTTCTACAGATCAAGAGTAAATATTCATTTTTATGCATGTTGAAATGATAATATACTAAGTTATAAACATTTCAAGAAAATATAAAATAATAAATAGCTTAGCGCACCGTTGCTTGACTTAGCTCCTGCATAAGATCTTAGCTCTTGCATAAGATCTTAGGTCTTGCGCAAGATCAGATGTCGGGTACCTCCATTCGCAACTGTTCATAAAATTTTACATTTTAAAACTGAAATCAAATATATGTTTGAGAAGAAGCCATGCATGTGTTTAATATGTTTTCTGATAAGTCATGATTTCATGGGGGAGGGACAAGCTGGTATGGTGAGCTAATCTTTTAAGTTTTCATGTACAGTAGCTAGGGTTTGCTTAAGGTAGATGTTGTCAGGGCCGGCTCAACGTTTTATGGGGCCTCAATCAAACCAAAAAAATTATGACTTTTTTTCAAAAACGCAATCTAAACATAAGCAACCTAATCAAATTTCATTATAAAAAACAATAAATCAAAGAAAAATTAATATACTAACTTTTAGCCATTGATAGTTGATTTCTTTAAAAAAAGGGTAAAAAAAGAATAGTCGATCATCAAAATTTTCATCTGCACTCAACTATCAAGTGATTCCTGCTTTAAAACTTCATTAGATCATATAATACCAAAACCCAATATAGTTTTTTTTATAAAATGAAGACCCTTATATATAGGGAGCCCCAAGCATAATGTGTCACATGTTACACTATAGAGCCGGCCCTGGATGTTGTCATATTACTAACAAGTTTTATTAAAATAAAAAAGTGATATATATGATATGACTATAAAGTAGAAATATAAATTGAAGAATGTTATGGAATATATAAACTTGATGACAATTGTTGAATACAAGATGACACTTCATCTATTTTGCCTTGTTGGTTTTAATAAATTTGCTGTTCCAAAAATAAAAAATAAAGAATAAAATCTATTTTGCCTTGAATGTAAGACAAAGACCAACAACAAACCTATGTATTTTGGAAAACCAATAAGCCTAAGGTACACCTTAACTATTTGGAAAGCTTTTTAAATTTTAAGTTGTCTTAAGACCACTTTAGCCACTTGCATATGGATTTTATAATTTACTTAATTTTATATATACTGAGGGCATTTTTATATACTAAGAAATGTGTAAAATTATAAATTGCATGTTTTGCATTTCATGGAGAAATTTGTTGTGACAAATGACTTCAAAACTCTCTCTTAGTTTTGTTTTTCAATAGTGTAAATCCTTTTATAGAGACAACTTACTTCTAACTCATAGCACTTTTTGGTGCATAGCAATTGACTAGATTCTTAATCTTGATCACGATGTTTATTCTTAATTATATACACATTTACATGATAGTCATAAGTTTAACAAATATTATAGTTTTCTTTCAACAAGAGATACTATCAAGTAGAATAAGGTGCAACTCTAGTTTAGCTACAAAATCAACCAATTAAGATGATGATTAATCCACTAAACAATGAGATTATATATATAATTGCAGGAGCCACATAGAGATGGAGAAGAGTTTCAAAATATGGGCATACAAGGAAGGAGAACTGCCTATTTTCCATGCAGGACCGATGAACAACATCTACTCGAGCGAAGGACAAATCATGGATGAAATCGAGAGTACAAAAAGCCGTTTTTTCACACGAAACCCTGATGAAGCCCTCGTGTTCTTCCTCCCCGTCAGTGTGGTTTCCATTCGACACTATCTTTACAGAAGTCATGCTGATTATGATCGCCGAATCATCCAGGATGTTGTCACTGATTACATTGGAGTTCTATCTAACAAGTACCCTTATTGGAATAGAAGCAGTGGAGCTGATCACTTCTTTGTTAGCTGCCATGATTGGGTATGTAATTCATCATTCTACTTTAGCAGATTTAACTGTTTGAAAAATTAGGTTTTAGTACCAAAGTACCAAACTATCACCAAATAATAATAATGCGGTTAATTTAACCATGTTAGAATTAAGAGTGTATATGGGTGTATCAAGAAAGAAAAGGATGGAATCTGTTCACATGTGAAAATGTTCAGTCAAGATAAAATATTGGGATAGTATTAAATGTTTTGACTGCTTGTCATTTCACGTGTGTTCAAGTGTTTTTTTTCTCTTAGTAATTAAGGTTACATATGCATAAAAGATCGAGGGTCATTGTACGTTTAGAGTTTAAAATGTGTGTGTGTTTTTTATTAATGAAATGAAAAAAAATCATGGGTGTGTTTTTCTATAAAAATATTGTTTTAAATTACTAATTCTCTTGATCTAGTTGTCTAGCAACTTGAGTCGTAGGAGTGTTTTCCAAAAAAAAAAACGTTCGCTTCTCTTGATGTCTAACAAATCAATGATATTCATAATTTAACAAGTAACATTCATAACTTTCTTTTATATTACCAAGATCTTATGTAAACATAAGTATCGTAGATTTACACTCGATTTCTATCAAACATGTTTTTTTCTTTCAGGCGCCTGATGTTTCAGCAACAAACCCAAAGCTCTACAAACACTTCATTCGAGTCCTCTGCAACGCCAACCGCTCCGAAGGCTTCCGGCCCGAGCGAGATGTCTCCCTACCCGAACTCAACATCCCTTACGAGCACCTCGGGCCACCCCTCACCGGGCTCCCACCCGAAAACCGATCAATCCTCGCCTTCTTCGCAGGCGGCAACCACGGGCACGTGAGAAAATACCTATTCGAAACATGGTTAAACAAAGACAATGACCTCAAAGTCTTCACATACCTCCCAAAAACCCTAAACTACACAGAACTGTTGAGCAAATCAAAGTTTTGTTTGTGCCCAAGTGGTTATGAAGTAGCGAGCCCGAGGATCGTTGAGGCGATCGCTGCGGGGTGTGTGCCGGTGATCGTTTCGGATCATTACGTGTTGCCGTTTAGTGATGTGCTTGATTGGAGTAAGTTTTCGGTTCATGTTCCGGTGGAGAAGATACCGGAGATTAAGAGGATATTAGAAGGCGTTGAGATGGAGGATTATATGAAGATGCAGAAGATGGTGATGAAGGTGCAAAGGCATTTTATTATTCATCGACCTTCGAAGCCGTATGATTTGATAGATATGGTGCTTCATTCGATTTGGTTGAGAAGGCTTAATGTAAAACTATCATAGTTGTAATAATTAAGTTGTTTGATATATAATGTTTTTTTGGCACAGTTAATTGATTTCAAGTTTTCTAATGTATATTCCAGTTAATAATTCGTTTGATTTTAACAAATTTAATATCTGATAAGAGGTTTTTATAATGAAAAAATAAATTTAATTTTTTTCTTTTCTAACAACAACAATTACACAAGTTTAATATTGCTTATCTTTTAAAACTTCTACACTCGTCAAATTTCTTTTAAAAATAATTAAATAACTCAAATGGAACATAAAGTGTTGGTTCCTTTTCAAGTAGCTTAACGATTGTTGTGGTTTTCCCGACAACAAGATATCACACAATTTCGTAACATTTGAAATGTTAATTAAGTGGTCTACTAGTCTGTAGAAAGCTTGATGCAAGAAATGTGGTGTTGTTTTTTAAGTCGAAATCAAACTGACTTTGTAAAAAAAACACATAGAAACGTATTGTAATGTGGTGAAAGGCATTTTGCCTCCAGGACAAGCAACAATGTCAAGTGATGGAAAGATTTGAAATTTTGATGTAAATGTGGTACGGAACAGGATAACAAAGTTCATGATTCTAGAGAGTTTATCGTGTGACAACTTAGATAACCAACGTTTAACAATGCTTATTCAAGAAACAATCTAACAACGTCTTACACACTTAATTTGTCATACCCTTAGACATAGTTTAATATGTGGAAAAATGTTAAAATGAATTGATTTTAGAATTTGAAAACTAAGAAAGTGATGTGAATTTAGCTTGTGAAGTTTGAGCGGCTCCACATGGTTCACGGGTTTGTATTTTTGCATTACCGTTTATTGGGTAACCCAAATATGTGGCAAATGTTGAAGATTACAATTACGTTTGAATTGTTGTGTATCCACATACCAAAAAAATATCATTTCAAATTTGGATAAAATAATAAAATATTATAAATAAACAAACAAACAAGCTTCAACGTAGCTTTGGCCAGTGATTTAGTAACCACTATGGGCACTGATTTAGTAACCACTATGGCTAGTGATTTACGAGTCGTCTAAGATTTTGCCATAGCTTCGGATTCCCTTTTTCTATTACCGGCAGGGTCATAATACTAAAAAGACCAAAGTTATCTCCTTAGCAGAGGCAATGTGCTTTGTCCAAAACATCATCAGGACACAATGGAACAAATTATAATATATTTCAAGGTTTATAGGCAATCAATATGTAGAGGCAAAAATACACGAGGAAGAAGTAGCACGAGGAATATCAACCACTTACCGATAGAAAACTCGCTTATCACAATGCTTATAGCCACAAAAACAAAATGTATTACAATTTACTGTCATCTTTAATGTATTACAATTGTTTTTAACTTCTCGAATTCAATAACAAAATGGGAAGGGTAACGGTGGTGGGGCAAGACAACATACCGATTGAATTGTGGAAGTGCCTGGAAGAAGAGGGTCTGTAATGGTTAACAGAGCTATTCAATATTATCCTCAAGACCGGGAAGATGCCGGAGCAGTGAAGGAGCAATGTTATAGTCCCCGTATATAAGAAAAAAAAAGATGCCCAGTGTTGCACAAATTACAGGGGAATAAAGCTCTTAAGCCATACGATAAAACTATGGGAAATAGTTATAGACAGGATAATCAGACGTGAAACTCATATAGCAATAAACCAATTTGGATTGACGCTCTACAACAGAAGCCATACACGTCATAAGGAGGATAATAGAGAAATATAGAGAAAAGAAGAGGGATCTTCATATGGTCTTCATTGACCTATAGAAAGCCTATGACAGTGTGCCGCGACAACTCATTTGGGAAAATCTACGGGGTAGAAAGGTGCCAGAGAGATATATCAAGATAATCAAGGATATGTATGAAGGGGCAAAAATGTGTGTGCGAGCTCCAGTCGGAGACACATAATAATTCTTTCCAGTGGCAGTGGGACTCCACCAAGGATCAGCATTGAGCCCATTTCTCTTCATAGTAGTGTTGGATGAGATGACCGAGTCTATATAGGAGCCAGTCCCATGGTGCATGTTGTTTGCAGACGATATTGTGCTTAGGGGTGTGCACGGTGCGGTTCGGTGCGGTTAATATAATTTTCAAAACCGAAGCCGCGAGTTCGGTTAATACCATTTTTTAACGCAACCGCAACCGAAATTCCGGTTAACCAGTTATGGTTAATTTGCGGTTAATTCGGTTAATTAATGAATATATTTAACATATGCTTTTAAACCAAAATATTAACTAATAAATTGTTCTTAGGATAATTTGAACCAATTTATAAGGGTGTGCATGATATGACTCGTTTTTAAGGTCTTGCCAAAACTGAAACCGAAGTCGGGGTGTGCATACAACAATGTGTGCACGCATTTTGCATTGCTTCTATTTGTTTATGATGTTTCTTCTATACAAAACAGAATCCATTATGTAAATATATTTTCATAAATGTGAATTACAAAGGATGAATATATGAAATTCTAGTAAAATTATGAAATTTATTATATATAATTAACATTCGGTTCGGTACGGTTAATGCGGTTAATTTGCACATCAAAACCGAAACTCAATGTGCGGTTAATCGGTTATGCTTAACCAAACCGTCGGTTAATTGTTTGGTTCGGTTAATTTGGTTCGGTTAATGCGGTTATTTCGGTTATAATTCGGTTAAATCGGTTATCTGCTCACCCCTAATTGTGCTAATATTAGAATCTAAAAGGGAACTGAACGAGATGTTAGAACAGTGGAGAGCGGCAGTAGAGAGCAAAAGCTTAAGGATAAGTCGTTCTAAGACGGAATACATGCACTGTAACTTCAATGGAGTGAATGAAGAGGACAGCCAAATTACTATTCAGGGTCTGGCGGTCCCACAGACGTCTAGGTTCAAATATCTAGGCTCGTATGACCAGGAAGACGAAGAGATACACAGCGATGTAGCTCATCGTGTTCAGGCAGGATGGTGCAAGTGGAAAGCGGCGTCAGGGATCTTGTGTGACAAGAGGTTCCCAGCACAACTAAAAGAAAAACTATATAGAGTGGCAGTTCGTCCGCCTATATTATACGGAACAGACTGCTGGGCCATGAAGAAATCGCACGAGAGACAAATAGAGGTCGCAGAAATGCGAATGCTAAGGTGGATATGTGGACACACGAGGCTGGATCGGATAAGGAACAACTTCTTCCGGCAGAGGCTACAGGTGGCTTGCATCACGGACAAAATAAGATATGAAAGATTGAGATGGTTTGGGCACGTGAAGAGGAGACAGATGTCAGCGCCAGTTAGAACAGTAGAGCGCATCATCTTAGATGGTAAGAGAAGTCAAGGAAGACCTAAGTTGACCTGGATGAGATGATCAGTTGGGATATGGTAGAGTTGCACCTCTTCGAGCACATGGTCGAGGATAGAAGTGAGTGAAGACGTAAAATTAAAGTTAGGGACTACTAGTAGGCCTTGATATGATAGTCCGCACGTGGTGTGTAGGGTAATGTTATTTGTCCAATGCTGGTGAAACCTTTGTGCTAACTGCCCTATTAGTATTGTTAATATCGTAGTAAAATTTATCTGCCTTATTCCTTGCCTAATATCATAGTAAAATGTATCGGCTTCAATCCTATTTCAACGATGTTGTGTTTGCTTTTGTGACGTATGCTTAATTATTTGAGGTATGCATTATTATTCTGATTATTATGAGTATGCTTATATGATGCATGTGATGTATGCAATATAATCTGTGGTTATTTTGTTTATGGACATGCATATGCATATACAAAACTCTATTGTGATGTATGCTTATATGATATATGCACTATAATTTGGTTGTTATCGTTATCGAGCCGGGGGTTTCTTTAGAAGCGGTCTCTCTGTCTTCTAAGATAGAGGAAAGACTGGGCACCACCTACCACTCCCAGACCCTACTCCCAGTGAGACATAATGTATATGTTTATTTGTTCGTTCTTAAATTCAATAAGTAAATAAAAATTTAAATTTATTTGTTTTTATTTAACATTTTATAATATTTAGTTATAACTTAAAAAGGATTTCATGAAAAAAAATATTATAATAGGTATTGGTGATTATATTTTTCTAATATAAAATAAAAATTAGAAAAAAAACTAAAACGGGTTTAAAGGTTCCAACTTGAACCGTTACAAAACTATCTAGATCTATATCTATCACACTGATATAAACAATTTTCACACAACAGGGTTAAAATTGAAAATAACCTACGACTATTGAATTTTTTCAACTTTTTTTTTAAATATATAACGATTCAAGTAGTCAAGTCGAGAAAGAGATGGTTGAATCAAAATACTTTTGTTTAAAGTTCTCTTTTGTCAGAGGGCAATATTATAACTTTTATACAACATTATTTATAAATAGTAAAAATATTATAAAATCAAGCATTTTGTCTTTTCAATTTTAGTATAATCTTGCTATAACTTTTTAAATCAACCATCTTTAAAATACGTCTACGTATCATGCATATAACTTGGGTGATTATTATCCAACGTAATTATAAACTTAACTTATGCACAATTATAAACTTAACTTAAGTATTTATAATTATAACTTGCGTAAATATCGTATAACTTGAGTAATTATTTTTTATAAGTTGAGTCATTAGTGGGCATAATTATAAGGATAACTTGTGTAAACATCGTATAACTTGTATGCTTGTTTTTTATAAATTGAATAATTATCGTTGCATGCATATATAACAATAACTAATGTAATTATTATATAACATAAGTAATTATGTACTTTCTGAGCATCCTTATGACGCACACAAAATTATCCCTTCTCCTAAGGACACATATCACATCCTGGTAACTTCATAGACTTTATATGTTTTTAAGATGCTTACAACTCAGTTAATTCGGCTGATTTTGATGAATATTACAGGTTGAACCACTAACTATGATTTTGAAAAAGGACAAACTAAACTAGTTGGGTTGGTTGGTCGTCAAACAAGAGAAATATTCTGTTTGGCGGTCTAAATTGGTTCCCTTAAGAAATTCTCAAAAGCATATCTGTTATTCGACCGATAAAGATGATAACCATATCTGCATTTTCTGGAAAAAAGAAATAATAATCCTCGACCAGGTTGGTTTTGTTTACGCGACAAGTTCCAAGTTTCAAATCGTGAATCTAGAGCGTATAAACCTCAAACAGACCAATTATTTTTCTTCAGTTTGGGTTATTTGATTTAATGGCTTGTAACCTATAGAATTGTTTGCATGTATGTTTCAAGTGAAGTTCAACCCCCCAATCTTGAGCTTAACTAGATCAAGGATGTTAACTAGCCAAGCCTAACCAAGCCAATCATACAACTTGATGAATGTGCTCAACTGCTCATGGAAGGTGAGTCTCAAGACTCAAGAGTAATATTGTAACTAGAATGCCACAATACTGGAATAGCAATATGACCAAACTGGTAAATTTGAAGAATATTGGAAGTAACAATCAGACCATGGTTTAGTCTCAAATTCGGACCGGGAATCCGTGTCAAACTTATGGCTAATATTCAAGGCTATTTTTTCCTAGCAAAATTGTCTCACTGATGTGTACAGTAAAAACAGCAGTTTTGGAGCTTAAACCCTATATAGCTTAAACCTAATCTTTCTGGTCTTTATCTTTGCACTTCTGTAAGATTCATGGTTTGTTCGCAACAATAAGACATGCACAGTAGATCAAAAAATCACCACTTAGAGAAGAAGAAATAACCTACTAAGCATTCAGAAATACATAGCTAATCTGATATTCATTATAGTTAACAGTGTTACAACAGTATCAAGTCAATACTACTTGAACTTAATACCAATGGATAGAATTAGCCAAAAGAAACTTAGTACTTACCATGTGATGTCAAGAGGACTGCTGGTCGAGTTTATGATGAGGTTATGACAATATCATGTATTGAAGACTCTGACAAGAGAACCGACCATTGATCGGATAACCTACAAAAAGCAAAAATTAATCTATAAAGTTGACAAATTTAAATACTATGAAAATAATTAATGTTTACAAACTTGTTGAGGGAAACCAACTAACCAAGGGAAGCAGCAGTTCCATAATTAACAGCCCTAGTACTTACAAAGGTACTCTGTTTTCATCACAGCAACACGAGATAAACGTGAAATCAGAATGACCAAAAGGGGCAAAATCGGCATCCACATTTCAAGAAACATCCCTGCATAAGTTTCAGCTTTCTTCCTTTTTTACTTCAAATATGCAGCCATCAACATCTACACACTCAGAATCCAATAGTTGCATACCAGAATAGAATAAAAACACATCATCAGTGCTATCATATGGCACCATGCAGCCTCCTTGATTCCCAATAATGAATTAAGTAATCTCACCAATAGTCATTGCATGAACAACTCCCATCTTCAAAACAATGAAACCTACTCGAATCTCTAACAATAATCTTCCTACTAACAAGTTTAGAGACATATTTAATAAAGGTATGGCAATCACCACAAGTCCTCAAATTCTTAAATACTTTTATCGAAGTCCCTGGTGGAGTAACAAGAATTGCAAATGCAATAGCAAGTTTCTCGCTGTGATATGACAAGTTTTGCTCCTTTTGCTCATCTTCTACATCATGAAGCACATAATCTGTCTTTGGGACATAACCTTCCTCCCTAATCTTCTTTTGCAATTCTTCTAATAACTCATGGATTTCATTTAATCTTGGGTTTGATGTATCTCCCATCAAGAATATGTACACTTTTCTCTTAATTTCAGTCCAACTTCGTCCCGGTTTCTTCACCACTTTATTAACGTCCATCAAGTTCCGGATTTTTGC
>BJCN01097504.1:0-10016 GCA_018326445.1 Flaveria brownii
GTCTTGTAAGAAACATATCTACGGATTAACAAAATTGTTCATCCGTAGATGTTTCTTACCTTGGTCAATTCCATGAATCCGTCCAAGTATATTGTTTTTCCCTGTCAAGTCACAAATCAACACACATATATATGGGGTTATCCTATAGATTCAAAGCACATATATATATATTTTGATTGTTACAAATATTAATTACAAGACTTTATTTTCAAGTACTAAGCCTATACAAAAATGATCTAGCCCTATACAACCTAGATCTAACACATCATTCAGCCCGAGGCAGGAATGTTGTTGGCCGGATTAACTGGTCTGAGTTCAGGGAGCTAATTATCAACAAATACTGCCCGATCAACCAAATGGAGAAGCTTGAGGCTGAATTCCTAAGCTTAGAGATGAAAGGCCCAAACTATACAGTGTACATCAACTGTTTCCTAGCCTTGTCCCAATTGGTGCCATACCTAGTGATGCTAGAAGCCAAGGGTGTAGCCCGCTTCATCTTGGGACTACATCCTAGGATTAGAGGCATGGTCCGATCTTCCAGGCCCACAACCCTACAAGCTGCAGTTGATTCACCGGTAGCTTGACTGATGACCTAGTTAGAGCGGGTTGGATTGAGCAGGTGAAAACCGAGGACAAGAAGAAGGCAGTGGATGAGAAAAGGAAATGGTTTGATGCTAGAAAGATGGTCGGCAGCAGTAGCAGCTCAAGCAAAATATCTGGTGAAAGTGTAAGGCGTAATGATCATGGTGGAAAGGCTCGGAGGTTATACCTAGGCACAAGCCCCTTTTGAAATAAATGCAAGCTACACCATCAAGGGGAGTGCAGCCCCATGCCATGCTTTAGGTGTAAAAGAACTGGCCATCTGATTAAGGATTGTACTTATGAACCTGGAAAGCAATGTTATGAGTGTGAAGATCCAGCACAAATGAGGAACATGTGCCCCAAGCTATCAAGAGACAAAGATACCAGACCTAACAAACCCAAGGGAAGAGCATTCGTGATGGATCCGAAAGGTGCTCATAAGGAAACCGATGTGGTTAATAGTACGTTTCTCATAAACAACCAACCTGCTATCGTTCTATTTGATACTGGAGCAACTGCTGGTTTTGTTTCTACTACCTTTAGGCCTTTGATTGATTTGACTGCTTGTACCTTAAGTGATACATTTACCTTAGAATTAGCTGATGGTAATGTAATAGAAACTAACGAAATCATCAAAGACTGCACTGTAGAACCAGAGGGTAAATCATTTAAGATAGACTTAATGCATATAAACTTAGGAGGCTTTGATGTAGTCGTGGGAATGGATTGGTTGGCTTGGAATAGGGCTGAAATCGTGTGTGACGAGCGTTTACTTAAGCTACCTTTATCTGATGGAGAGATGACCTGCTATGCCCCACGATATCTCACCTAAAGGCTACTAAGAGCCTCAAGAAAGGACACATAGCGTTCATAATTTATGTGATGAAAGCAAGGGAAGAACAGAAAATTGAAGATATACCCGTGGTGTCTGAGAACTCGGAAGTATTTCCTAAAGACTTACCAGGACTCCCTCCAACCCAACAAGTTCAGTTCCAGATAGTTTACTTGGTGTCGCGCCGGTGGCCAAAGCACCTTATCGACTCGCTCCGCCCGAGATGAAGGAGCTGATGCTACAAATACAAGAGCCGCTTGATAAGGGGTTTATACGACCAAGTGTTTCACCATGGGGTGCTCCAATACTATTTGTTAAAAAGAAGGATGGAACCCTACGAATGTGCACCAACTATCGGGAATTGAACAAGCTCACGATAAAGAACCGATACCCTTTCGAGAATTGATGACGTATTCGATCAGTTGTAAGGAGCCAGCTATTTCTCCAAGATAGAATTGCGATCGAGATACCACCAACTGAAGATAAAGCAAGAAGACATTCCTAAAACAGCCATCATAACTATATATGGACACGATGAGTACCTAGTCGTGCCCTTCAGTCTGACTAACGCACCAGCGGCATTCATGGATCTCATGAACTGAGTATGTCGCCCATATCTAGACAAGTTCATGATTGTATTTATTGATGATATCTTGATCTACTCCCGAAGTAAGGAGGAACATGACTAATCCTTGAACTACTCCAGCACGAGCAATTATACGCAAAGTTCTCCAGATGTGAGTTTTGGATTCGTGAAATCCAATTTCTTGGCATATAGTGAATAAGGATGGAATTCAAGTGGACCCAGCAAAAATAGAGGCCATCAAGAATTGAAAGATCCCAGAAACTCCTACCGAGTTCAGACAATTCCTTAGTTTAGCTGGTTATTATAGGAGGTTTATCAAAGACTTCTCATGACTAGTACAGCCACTAACCTCTTTGACCAAGAAGGATACAGTTTATGAGTGGGGAACGGAACAAAATGCAACCTTTAATATGTTGAAGAAAAAACTATGCAGCGCACCTATCCTTGCCCTACCAGAAGGAACTGAGGACTTTGTAGTATATTGTGACGCCTTTCGTCAAGGATTTGGATGTGTGCTAATAAAGCAGGAAAAGGTGATCGCCTAGGCGTCCAGATTGCTGAACGAGCATGAAAGGAATTACACGACACATGACTTGGAATTGGGTGTCGTGTTGTTTGCACTCAAAATGTGGAGAGACTACCTCTATGGCACTAAGTGTGTTATCTACATCGATCACAAAAGCCTGCAACATATTTTGGATCAAAAGATGTTGAACATGCGTCAGAGAAGATGGGTAGAACTATTAAGTGATTGTAAATGTGAGATTCGCTACCATACAGGCAAGGAAAATGTAGTGGCCGATGCCCTGAGTAGAAAGGAAAGAGAGAAACCCCTTCGTGTTCGTGCCCTAAGGATGAGCATGTACACTAGCCTTGTCGCTAGATTGAAAGAAGCACAGAGGGGAGCTCTTAAGGAGGATAAACTGACAGAGGAGACGTTAACAGGGATTGAGAAGCGTTTGGAAGTGGACCACAATTGCTTGTATAAATGTGAAGGAAGGACGTGGGTACCTAAGCATGGTGGAATTAGGGATATAGTTTTGGACGAAGCCCACAAATCTAGATATTCGGTTCACCCAGGAAGCGATACGATGTATCAAGACTTGAAGATACTTTTCTGGTGGACCGGATTTAAAAAATCCATTGCCATGTATATGGGGAAATGTCTAACGTGCGCGATGGTAAAGATTGAAAACCAAAAGCCTTCAGGGACCCTTCAGCAACTAGAGATCCTGGAATGGAAATGGGATAAAATCACAATGCATTTTGTCACGAAATTACCAAGGATCTCTCACGGTCATGATGCTATTTGGGTAATTGTAGATAGGCTTACCAAATCAGCCCAACCAATTCGAGAGGACTATGATTTGTCAAAGTTGGCCCAAATATATGTTGATGAAATAGTAACTCGGCATGGAGTGTTTCTCTCGATTATCTCAGACCGTGATAGTTGCTTCACGTCGTGATTTTGGAAATCTCTCCAACAGGCTCTAGGCACCCCGTCTTGATTTAAGCACCGCGTATCACCCTTAAACCGACGGGCAAAGTGAAAGAACCATTCATACTTTGGAAGACATGCTAAGAGCTTGCGTGTTTGACTTTGGTGGAAGCTGGGATAACCACCTTCCCCTAGTGGAGTTCTCCTACAATAATAGTTACCACGCAAGTATAAAAGCAGCCCCATATGAGGCTCTATACGACAGGAAATGTCGATCATCATTAAGTTGGAATGAGATTGGTGATAGCCAAGTGATGGGACCCGACATCATAATGGAAACCACAGATAAAATAATCAAGATTAAGGAGCGACTAAGAAGAGCCAGAGATTGCCAAAAGAAATATGCAGACAGAAGATGAAAACCTCTAGAATTCCAAGTAGGCGATAAAGTGATGTTAAAGGTCGCCCCATGGAAGCGAACAATGAGATTTGGCAAGAAGGGCAAACTAAGACCAAGATATATTGGACCCTTTGAAATATTGGCAAGAGTTGGTCCGGTAGCATATCAGCTAAGGCTACCTCAAAAGTTGAGTTGCATACATAACATTTTTCACGTGTCTAATCTGAAGAAGTGTTTGGTAGACAAGACCATGGAATTGTCACTAAAGGAAGCCAAAATCAACGACAAGTTGAACTTTGTTGAGGAGCCCATAGAGACTACCGATCGACTGGTCCAGAAACTTAGGCGAAGTCGCATACCCAAGGTAAAAGTGAGATGGAACTTTAGGCGAGGACCTAAGTTCACTTAGGAACGAGAAGATGAGATGAGAAAGGAGTATCCGCACCTTCCCAAACCCACTCATGCAAAATCTAATTGAAGCTAAAATTTTGGGATGAAATTTCCTAAACGGTAGGAGAATGTAACAACCCCTCCTCGATCCCAAGGTGAGTTAAGGACTTATGCTGAATATCTAAGTAGGCGTCTGTCTAAGTCATGCGCCTGAACAGTGCTCATGCGCCTGAACAGTGCTCGTGCGCCTAAACAGTGCCCATGCACCTAGACAGTGCCTATGCGCCCAAGTCCTAGGCATCCCAGCAGTGCTCATGCGCCCCAACAGTTGTCATGCGCCTAAGTCTCAGGCGTCCCAATAGTGGCATGCGCCTTTACAGTTGTCATACGCATAGAATTTTTACTTGTGTGTTTGTATAAGCATTCGACTTTTGATTGATTTCCACATCTGTTTTTCATCCGTTGCCAGTAATTAATTATTTTAGAGCCTAATCTTTAACCTAAGCTGTATTTGGCATGATTATTATTGATATTAAAGTTTCTTTCAACTTTTAAATAAATACAAATAAATTATATGTGTATATACATAAACATTCACGGATTAAATACTTATATATATATATATATATAAATAAATATATATACATGCACACACACATTTACGACACACTTGCATATGTGATACTACACCTAAAAGCTTAGTAAACTAGAAATACCAACAAATACACTACACAATAACTTATGAAAAAAAATGCAAAAGAAATTCATTTCTCTACCCATGCATTTGGCCGCCCCCTTCCCACAAATACCCACTATCCCTTGAAACCCACTAAAACCACCACCACACTCCATTCTTCCCTTTTCTCCATACATAAAACCACCCATCTTTCAATCCCTCTCTCTCTATTCATTCACGAATTCCCTCCCACCCCCTTCAAGATTTATGCGTTCTCTCATTGTCTCGGCCATTTTCGGAAGTCACCTTCATGAACAACACGAAATGGAGCTAGTTCAAGCTACTAGGTGACCAAAGAGTCGAGTTCCTTGCAAGAAATTGCAAGAACAAGAAGTTGCAACCTTTGTTCAAAAATAATCAGCCCATCTAGTCTTCTAACCTTCCTAAAAACACAACATCCTCGAAGTGTAAGATTCATCTCACCCGAACCAAGCTATTTCTTGAGTTTTACTCCTCTTAACTATCAAAAATCCTACTTTTCTTGTCCTAAAAAGAAACCTGCGGCTATAGCACTATCTTTGAGGAACTCACAACTTTACTCAAGGTATAATCTAAAAGAAACCCATGAATCTAGGGTTAGTGCATAAGGTTTCACCTTGAAAATCCTCTTTTTATGTGTTTATGCATCATCCATCATCCTATATTGAAAGCTCCCCCAACTAAAGTTAAAAATCTACTTAAAAACAGTTTATTTATTCCATAACAATCTGCTCTAAAAGTTATAAAGTTTTGAATACATTTGGGTACAAATTATATTGATTACACATATGTAAACGGTGTAAAACACCCATTAAAAGCAACATCTATGCCATATATGTATAACCCATGAACTAAGACTTATTTTCAGTAATTTTAGTGATTTTAAATGTTTTAAGCTAGTGTTAATGGCTAGAAATGGGAATAAAATGGATTAGTAGTCATAATAAGCTTGTTTGGTGACCCGAAAAATGGTAAAATTATCGAATATGGTCAACACTTAAAAAGATATAAGTTTAAATATTTTCAGGCCCTTAAATAATTATTTTAGTGATAGAAATCAAATTTGGTGAATTATTGGGCTAAAATGCGATTTTATTGAATTATTTAACAAAAGTGAGCTTAAACCGAGAGGATTTTTGGATAAAATCTTGGAAATAAAATAAGGAGCCTAAAATCCATAAAAGTCACCTTATTTCAGTAAGTTAGAGACTCTAAATTTATATTTTTGGTTGAAATCAAAAGATTTAAAAACTAGACGTTTAAAAGTGTCGTTTTTGCCGTAATCGGTAACTAAAAACTTATGTTTTAAACTCCACTCATTTTATTCTGAAAATTTGAAGTCTAAACAGTCTCAAATAAGCTATGGAAACCTTAAGTAATTAATAAGGATCGTATTGGGTCAAGAATTGTAAAAAGGCAAACTTTAGGGTAGAAATTGTAAATTTTGAAACTTGAGGGACCAAAAGTGTAAAATCCGTAATATGACCAAAATTACAGTTAACATATGACCAAGAACTCTTATTAAACCTATTGCTACATTAATAGATTCCTAAGAAACATATAACTTATCATTCATGCGTTAAAAACCCTAACTTTCCTAAAAAGGAAACTTTTTGATGCAAACCCTTAAGAAAAGGAACTAAATGAGCTTGTGACCATAAAACATAGTTAGTCAAACTTTCCATATTCTAGATATGTATTATATATCTTACTACATATATTTTGATAGTAGGGTGCTAGGACTTGGATTTTCTCTATGCTTAAGGGAACCGTTGTCTGATTCTAAGGTGAGTTCTAGTGTTTCCCCTTTTTACTATTATTTTGGGATGAAGCATGCTTTATTTAAACTAAAACTATTATTGTGCTATTTTATGATGCTTATATGTTGTGGATAATGTTTATACCTGCTTATACTTGTATCACAATCATTAATTTTTTTGTGAACCGCTTGTTTTATATGAGTAGATCTACTTAGGGAATCCCCCACACACAGTTCCTTCTGTATAATCGGAAGGGTACCACACTGAGATCCTGTGGGGTCATTTGTTTCATGTGACAGGTTTCTATAAGATACTATGGTGGACCATCCAGCAAGTATGGTGCACTGTTTGAGGCTCGGTTCTCCCTTTTGTTTTTGAAACTTTAAGCATTTTAACTCATCAACTTTTTAGTTGACACAAAATCTTTTTTAGCATATTTCAGGTAACCCTTAAGGGAAGTCCAGCTTGATTAGAAGACTTATGGATGGCCTAGCACCATGACCGCATGGAATTATTTGACTCGACTTTTTAACTCTTGGATAATTTATGTTTGATGTTACTTTAAACTTATGTTACACTTTGTTTCGAAACTTTTCTGTTGTAATCGGGCTCAACTGTTGTAGCCCAGAATTATTAAATTTAAGTAATGCCATGTGATTTCTCTACTTGTGTGCTCTTATGATGGTTTGTTTCCGCTACCATGTATGTTACTAGTCTGTGACGTCCCACCCTCCTTGGAGCCGAGGTGTGACATTACTACCCTTTATCAGCTTGGTGTTGAGAGTTAGAGTTGTCAGCTGATAGGTTTTGAGGCTCAACTGACTAAGAACTCATTGAAGCTCCACTATTTCCTGTGATGTTCAAGCTTTCAGGAGTTGCAGTAGTGGGAGCTTGCTCTTCATGTCTTCTTAGAGAAATTGGAATAGGTCTGGGTAACTCAAACAGTTGATTACCAGATAAGTCATTTTAAGTTCCTGTGCTAGCTGAAACATTCTTACAAGATGGTTTAGAATAGTTTGAAAACAATTTTAAGTCAAAAATATGGTTAGGGCCATTCCCCTTAACACAAGAAGTGTGCTCATTTACAACAATATTGGATGATTCCTCACATTGTTAATTCTTAATGTTGTATACTCTATAAGCTTTAGAGCTAGATGGTATCATCTAACTTTTTAGCAAATTTTACTAACTTATCTTTTGTGTTAAGTATGGTACAACTGTTGCCAAAGGATCTTAGAAAGCCAATGAAATGGTGGCATCTTGTTCCATAGCTCATAAAGGGTTTTTCCATGGGTCTTAACAACAAGAACCATGTTCTGCACATAACATGAAGTGTTGAATGCCTCTGCCCAGAAAGCTAAAGGCAGCTTTGAATCAGCTAACATGGTTCTTGTAGCCTCAATAAGTGTCATGTTCCTCCGTTCAGCAACACCATTCTATTGAGGAGTTCTAGGAGCACTATATTCTCTGGTAATTCCTTTTGAGTTACAGAATGAGTGAAGAACTTGATTCTTAAACTCAGTCCCTTGATCACTTCTGATTGTTTTCAGCTTGTGATCAATTTGATTTTCTATTTTAAGAATAAAATATTTTAACTTTTCAATAGTTTCATCCTTAGTTCTTAAAAAGAATACCCATATGAATCTTGTAACATCATCAACTATCACAAGGTAATATGATTTCCTTCCAATGCATATTATACTTGTGGGACCAAATAGATCCATGTGCAATAAGTGTAATAGAGTGGTGATGGAATTAACTTCTTTGGATTTGTGGGTTGCCTTATGTTGCTTTCCTTTATGATAAGCAACACAGTTGTCCTTACAGATAAACTCTTTTTAGGCATTCCACGTACCAAGTTATTTTTAACCAGCTTATTCATCATTTTAAAAGTAACATGACACATTCTTTTATGCCAAAAAGTGGATTCATCACTATTTTCTTTGGAAAGAAAGCATGAAACTTCACCCAGTGGGGAAGCATTGTTCATATCTAGCTTGTAAATATCCCCTCTCTTGGGAGATATAAGAAGCACCAATTCCTGAAGAATTGTCATTCTAGGTTTGAGGATAATGCACTCGTGCTCTGTGAAAAGCATTTGGTGCTTTTGATCACAGAACTGAAAAACACTCAAGAGATTGTGTTCAACCTGTTTGACAAAGTGTACATTGTCCACTTTTAACATACCATTGGATATATTACCTCTACCAGAAATGTATCCTCTGGCTTCACCTCCAAATTGAACAGGACCTTCATCAAAATGTTGAAATTATTGAAGAAGAGATTTGTTCCCTGTCATGTGCCTAGAGCATCACTATCTACAATCCAAATATTTCCATTCTTGTCATGTGGATGTCCCTACACACAAGGTGAAATGATTAGTTACTATTGGAAGCCTAGGCCTTATTAGTCTTGGGCTATTCTTATGTTGATGACATAATTGAACCAAAATGTATGCATGGGGCTTCAACTATGGTTTGTGAAAAAGAGGTTTGGGCTGTAGCATCTTGTCCGATCTCCCATTCCATCTTATGGTTGATCAATATAGATGAACCTAAAGAGTCTTGAGCAGCAGGACTTGCTTTCGAGGCTTCTTTGTTCTTGGAAGAAGTTGCCACTAGCTTTTCTTTCGAAGGAGTCCTTTTCTCGAAAGATTTCAAGGGATTCTTTTTATTCCTTTGTTTGTTCTTGGACTTGTATTTCGGAACTATTTTCTTTCTTGAAGAATGAGTTTCTTCCGAAAGCAACTTGGCTTCAGAAACAAGCTTTCCTTTCTTTAACACTTGAACCATAAGATAAGGTATAAATGTGAAACTTCCATGACTCCTTCTTTCTTAACATTGTTTGCATAGTGTGTGCTTGCCGGATTGTAGTAACAATCTTTAGCCATGTGATTATGCAAGCCACAGATTATGCACTCAATGTTAACTTTACTAGGGCATGAGGGCTGCTGTTTCTTGCACTTCTTATCTTCTTCAACGGCCTTCCCAGATTCTTTAGCTGTACAGGAGTACTGGTACTACACTCCTTTCCTGAATTAGAGTTTCCAGCCACTTGGAATCCAACTAATATGAATACACCCTTTTGCCTCGAGTCTATTTTCATCTTAGACTTGGCCACCTTCTTAGAAGTTTTCCTAGCTGCCATAATCTTGTTCTTTCTGTCTTTGGTGGTCAAAGGTTCACCTCAGCTATGTGGATGAGGTTTTCTACCTTATCCTTCACTGTGGTGGTCACCATTATTACATCATTCTTCTTTTCAAAGGGGAGTGGATCAGTAGTTAGAACATCTTGTTTATCAGTTCCACATCTTG
>BJCN01097504.1:12592-26083 GCA_018326445.1 Flaveria brownii
GTAAAATAGCTTCAGAAGAATAAGTTCTTCCGAGGCCAATTATATTTCGAAAGAATCAACTTCTTCCGAGTCTTCTACAAGTCTTCAGGACTTCATTCTTCGGAAATCTTTGCCTTAGATCTTCTAAGTTTGAACACTTCGGAAGGAAGACTACTTAGTCTCGGAAGATTTAGTTTTTCTTCGGAAGCTCTTCACACTTTAGGCTTCGGAAGACTTCAGTTTGTCTTCAAAACAGTTGCTTTTGCTTTGGAAGACTTCTTCAGTTATACTCAAAATCTTCTAAGTGTAGTTTTGGTTGTATCAGCCTCATCTGATACAACAAAAACGTTGTTTAACACAAAACAACATAGAAAGTGTTGTTTTAATGTAATATAGCACATAATGAAAAAGCATTAGATAAAGCAGCACAAAAGTGGTGTTTTGATGTAATATAGCACAGAAGGAGCTGTTTTGACATAATACACCATAAAATGTGCTATTTTGACGTAATACAACACAAAATGTTGTGCTATTTACTTTATATCAAGTTAATTTTTAAAACTTAATTTTTAATTAACATGTCTTATCTTTATATCAAGTTCCAGAAGTATTATATGCGTTTAATTAGTTCATCATGATGGTATATTTTTTTGTGTTTTCTTTGTGGTTCTATAATTAACATTAACAAGTTGTGCTATTTACTTGTAATGTAATTGTTTCATTATATTTTTTTTCAGATAACAATGAAAGTAATCTTATTATTTAGGGAGATGCTACTATCGAACAATATGTTTTCGTAAGTTATGTTTGTTATTTAGAAACCTTATTTATTATGTAATTTGATTTATTAACAAAATTGTTTTTATTTCTAGATAAAAGACTTTGATTGATTGTCATGATGAAAACTACGGTGTTGGTATTGTCCGTTGTAATGATATCAATATGTTATGGTGTATAATGTTGTTGTGATGATATCATATTGTTTTCATTACAGAAGTTACGTTTTACAGTCAGTACATTAATGAAATTGCAAATCAGTGTTGTTTTAATAATAAAAATGTTACTTACACAATGTTCTTATCTCAACAAGGGTGTTCCTTCGTTATTTGCAACAAATACACATGAATTAGTCATTCATCTTCATTCGTATAAAGCAATTATATCTACGAAACTAAATGTCACTCTACTCTTGTGATAGTAGACGTGTGAAAAGTAGCACTATGTAAGTAGCAATGTGTAAATTGGCAATGTAAAGTAACACACTGTTATACGAAATGCATTATATAAATTAGCAATTTGTAAAATATGTAAAATAACACTAGCACTATGTAAATTATCTCTGTGTATAATTATGTAAAGTATCAATATGTAAAATATGTAAAGTAGCAATAGCACTATGTAAATTAGATTGTATATATATATGGAACAAATGAAAACTACGTATATAATTGAAAACTATGAAAACCATCATTACCTAATCAAATAATTTATAATTGATTTAACTTTTTAATTGTTAAAAGTATATTTGAGTAAACTTCAACCTTATTTTTTAAAGTCATTATATATTTTGTATATTAAACTCCAAGGAACGACGATTATGATGAAACAAATTTCATATACGTAACTTGTATCAGTTACATGAACCTAACTAGAGAAAACTAATAAAATCGGTCATATAATTTATAGATTTTTTATTACTACCCTCTGTATATGTGTGTGTATGTATATATCTACATCTATGAAGGATGATACAAATCAGGAGAAACGATGAAGCAAAGTAGTAAAATGATGATCTTTAGCATGCAATATAAGTAGGGAACACAATTCAGAGTGAGATGCATTACACGTAAAGTCTAGAATCTAAACAAGTAATGAAAGGAGTTTGACTTAAGTTCCGAGTTCAATTTGTGTACATACAGTCTTTGCTCTTGTTGTCGTGGATATCCAGTAATCAATTTTGTGTCATTTTTAGGTATACGGTTTGGTTTAAAGATTCACTCATGCTCTTGAATCAATGCATATCCTGCACTATTGTTTGCTCTTCAAATCTTGTGTTCTTTTAACGGTGCCCCTCGTTTTTTCTACTTGTGTTCTTATGTATGATGGTTTCAATATGCATCTGAAATCCCCCACCCGCAAAGCAACCCAATTTGCTACATATGATTCCGAGATAACCATATACCTGTAAAAATTGCTTATGGCGACATAACTCATCGGTTTTCTTCATCAATTTCAAAATAAACAAGTTTCCATGGTCCTCTCTTTGTTACTAACCTGTGAAGTCAGATGGAAAGAAATTGACACGAGGAATGATTTATTTTATGTGTTGCTTAATGTAAATTCCCATATTTTTATTGTTAATGTAATGAGCTTATCCTCTATTCTCTTTTCATATTTCAAAATGAAATCAAAATTTAAAAAGGAACAACTAATACAAGATCAAATATTCGGAGGACTCTTCTGACCAAACAAAAAATATGTAATTGTCAGCAAAGTTGTTTACTTTTTTTTATCCAAGAAGTTTTTCTTTCTTTATAAACAATACATAAGTTATCGATTCAGCATTGACTAAAAAGGGTATCAGCTTAGCATCCATCAGTCATGCTTATGGATCTAATGTCAGAAATGTTGCTTACTTGGTACCAAGGATGTAATTTGAACAATTAACCATGAGTGAATGTGAGTCAACTTACCTCCACATTCCAGCTACTACTCGCAATGCCATAAATAGAAATAATCCGCCCCAAACTCCAGCTAGACCGTATTTAGGACCAACAAGAAGAAAGAACACAGAGATTCCTAAACCGATTACCACCTACAAATTGTATTTCTTGAGGCCTAACCTGAGAATCTAGTTGACAAAATACGATGGAAAACAGCAAATTACCATGGAATATGAAGCGTATCCAAAGTCTGCAACTCCATAATATAGCCCATCAAGAACAAAAGCTATAGCATTGACCGGCTGTGATGCAGCTATAAACTACATCATACAATCGAAAAATATGGAAAAATATTGAAATTAGGCCAAAACATCAACCATGAAAAACAAAAGAAATTTAAGTTTCTTACCAAGGTACCGGATCTTGCAACATTTAATACTTCTGAGTCTGTGCTGATTAAGTAAGATAGCTGTCCAAACTCTAAGAACAACATAAAAGCCAAGCTACATCCTGCTATTAAGCCAATCTGATCATTGTCAGAAAGAGGAGGTTGGATCAGTAGCCTGGTTATTATTATTATTATTATTATTATTATTATTATTATTATTATTATATTATTATTATTATTATTATTATTAATTGCCAAGATCTTTAACCAAATAAAGAAGCAAGACAATATGACAAGAATAATATGCCCCGAACCTGCAGAACTCTGTATATTACTCTGCGCGCAACACCATAGTTCCTTTCGGAGTAACTACTAGCAAGAATAGCCTATAACAGAGTATGAAACATTTCAACGTTTATTTTGTTAACTTTTTATAACCATGAGAATCTGTCACCACCGAACTCATGGCCCCCCAACAAGACCCTGTTAACCATTTGGACCACGTAAAACGCAGCCTGTGTTGAATTAACTTTCTGCTATCAGATGGTTTAGATTAATCCATTCATTAGTCTAGAATGAATGTAATCGGTAAGCACGAACTCCTAGAAACAGGTAGTGAAGCAGCTACAAAAATTAACCAAAGATAACTACTTACCTGTCCTGCAAGTGCTAAGGCATCTGCAAGCAAAGACAGAGCCAACCACACTTCTAAGCAGATCTGGTGACCAGCCATTGGCACGGAGCCTTCCCTTGCTGCCACTGATGTAGATAGAGTCATAGTTACAAGTACAGCAAAGCTTCTAAACATTAAAAGCCCGCCTGAAAAAACATGGTGAAGGAATGCTTTTTGAGACAGTTAAAAATCATAATCATTTACAATTCACATATCAGCCACTTGTTTTCGTTATGAAAACATACCAGATTTTAAATATTGAGCAACTTTTTCACCATCTATATTTGGAGTAACAAGTACTACTTCTTCATTTAACTTCCATAGTAAGATGAAGGCGGTCAAATATCTGCTAGTAAGTTCAGACTCAGTTATGAGAAAGTAAATGATTATTATACATAAACATTTAGCAAATCTACAGCGAATTTAACCAGAAATACATGAGAATGATGACAGCATGACGTACTCAGAAATTACAGTCGCAATCGCAGCACCACCAATGCCAAGTCCAGAAAAGAAAATCAATATTGGATCAAGTATTGCATTTAACAAGTTTCCTGCAGCTGTGATGCCCACATGCAAAATGTATTTCTAAAGATATAAATATCATATGTACGTGATAATCTTATGGTATTTGGAATGATAAAATACTTGCCAATGGCATATAGAGGAGTCTTAGTATCCTTAAAGCCACGGAAAGTTCCTTGTGCAGCCAAAGCTAATACAATTGCTGGAGCACCGAACGCCCTTATGGAAGTAAACTGTTCTGCCGGTAATCGCATTGGTGAATCCTGATAAAAGTTGTTCTTTGTCAATTCCAAGTTAAATCCTATAATGTGCAAGAGTCATGGGGTTTCAAGGGTTTTCATCAGTTACTACGTACAACAGGTATACCCATGGCGTTCAGAAAGAAACCAGAACCAAAAGAAAGTGCTATGGTTTCTGCGATGCCGAAGGCCATAGCCAATGCCAAAGAAGTTGAAACTGATGGCAAAAACTTCTTATTCTGATGGCCAGCCCTGCCATCTGAACAAACAAAATCAAGCAAAGCAGTCAATAGCTATATCATATATGTGTAAGTTATAAGGCAATTTAAAATTGATTGCTATGAGTAAAGAATCTATCATTACCATGGTTGACACAAGTAGAATCACGAGTAGAATCATCATCAACCTTGACTAATACTGCCTGTTCTTCAGCAACAAATGAGGTTGTGATATTGAGCAAAGGAATATTGAACAATTTTGCCACTAGATTAAATATTGATATAGAAACACCAACAGCAGCCAATTCAGTAGAGCCTGCAACAATGGGCAACCAAACTCTGAATCAAATGCATATATGAGAGTAGTGCCATTTAAATTTTGGAAAAAAAAGTATATTTTGTAGCATAAAACCATAGTTATAGCTTCATGTTTATCTCCCAGTATTGTCATATGCTCAGTTTTCAGTACTACCTTTTTGTTTTGCATAAACTAACATACATTAACTGATATGAATAGCGGTGCTGGAGCACTGCAACTGACAGAGATCGTCTGAATATAAGCATAAAATCTGACAATTATTAAAGGCAAACTTAATAGATTGCTAACACTCTTAGATAACTAGTTGGAAGTAGTGAATTTAGCATTTATTTCAACTTCTTTTGCTCTTTAAAAATGTCAAGTGAATCAGTGTCACTTGAGTGTTAGATACATATATAATCCATAAAAAACGAGTATCAAATGACATAAAAACTCAATGTGTTTCTAACTGGACAAAACATACATTAAAATGGGAGTGAGTTTACCCAAATGGCCGATAAATGCAGTATCAACAAATGAAGTAATTGGATCAGCAGCAAGGGCTAATGCCGCTGGCAATGCAATGGACATGATCTCCATTCCAAGTTCATCAAACTTAAGCTTCTCTCTGAAGTCAAATGAAAACATCTATATTACACACAATCACACATCAATAAAAATGAGTGGCACTTAACATTACAACGTTCAAATAGCAGGGTTTAGGCATTTCATTTTCTCAATATAAAACCCCCACTAACAAGTAACCACGTCTCATCGTCCCAAACTCAACTCGTGTAAGACTATTACTACATGTATCGAAAGATAAAACTACCGGTACTAGTTAGAATATTTGTCAAGTAAATCATACCTGAAACGTTGAATTAACAACTCGAAGGGACTGGATGAAGTGCAAGGATTCGAATTCTCATCACTATTTGAAGCATTTTGCGAATGAAATCCGGGATTTTCAGGGATTTGTTCTGGAATTGATGTGCTAGGGTTTTGCCTAGATGATGATTTAGGTAGAGTTCTAAATCGAAGTGAACAGTCAGGGATCTGTCTGAAAGAAACCTTGAAACTACGATTATAATGTTGAAAAGTTCGTGAAGGAAGAAGAATATGATGGTGTTGGAAGAGACAGGTGCTGCTCATGATTTGCAGAATCTGAGGAGAGGGGGGACGTAGAAGCAGATGCAGATTTTGTTATCTAACTAATTTTAACGGCTACGGTGCCTAAGAAATCCACTAAAATATCTCCCGTCGATAACAAACCATTTGGTAATACGCCCATACAATTAACATAGGAACGCGTATGCTACTTTGTTACTTTTGTTGTCCGTAGCATTAATGTAATTACGTGTATGTAAAAGACATGAAATTACGATGGACGGGTTTTGAAGATTAAAACATAAATAAAAAGCAATATTATGTATCGTATATTGCAACCTAATCATTTAAAGAAAGTAATTTAAACAAAAAAATATAAGAAAAGTAAAAAAAATTTAAATTAAATATATACTGTAGGCTTTAACCTGGATAGCCACCTCAAAACCCACACGTTTAACCAACCCCACAACTTCCAATTTGAATTTTAATACCTAAAGTAAAATTGATTGATGACTAAAATTTTCTAAGACAAAAAAAGAAAGAATTTTTTTTATTAGACTAATAGGGATGCGACACATGACATAGGTGGAAATCCACCAACCACCTTAAATAAATTAAAGTATGATGATATTAATTTGTTTTAAAGACCTAGTAACCTAATGGCCTATGATTACGTTACAACACTTCAATCTTGGATTCTTGTCTTTTGTTGTTTCGATTGACACAAACACACATCGACAATGATTCTTTGAAGTTTGAGTATTGATTTTTGCTCTTTGTTTCTTTGTTGTTATTATTTGAATTTACGGTTTTCTAGGTATTTTTTTTCTCTTTCCATATCAATTTGATTTATGATGATTTGGTTGTTATTGGTTAAATTAATATCAATTTCATTTATTCTTATATTATTTGTCAATATGCTCTTGTTTCTAATTTGTTATTTGGGTATTGTTAATTTGATTAATGTTGTTCCTATTAGGTTTCTGTTAAGCTATATGTTTATATGTTTTGGTAGATCATATTTGCTTATTTGGATTTGAATTTTTGTTGATTTAGGTTATGCTAATTTGTTATTTGTATCAATTTCATACATTGTTATTTGTATATACAAAATTTGAAAAAATGGCCGAACTTTAGTTTGTTTGAGGCCTTCAAACTAGTTAACATGGTCGTGGACAGAGAAGTATTATTTATTAATACAGTAAAACGACTAGCAAAAAACTAAAAGCCAAAAATACACATTTAACACGTCATAGTGAGAATTTTAAGTAGTTAAATGCCGCCCCAAAACCCTCACTGTACTTCGGATGTTTTGAGTCTTAGGTGTGGTTTTTAACTTGGGCTTTTACAAGAACAAGCTCCATGAGCAAGCAATATCATAACATCATTTCTTGTATGCTCAAACAATCCAAAGTTCCAAACCGGAATAGCCCAATGCAAGTACACCTCTTACTTACTCAATTGTGGGGGTTTCTTGGGTGTCTGAAAATGTTTATTACTTTTGTAAGAGTCATTTCGTTTATAGCCCATAGTCCAAGAACTCAATCATTATAATCTGAGGCGGACCTAGGATTTTTTTCACGAGGGTCGTAAAATTTTAAGGGTTAGATGTCTACCGATAAATATTAACTTTTTCGGATCCAGTCGGGTCGGGTCAAAATATAAAAACATCAATGGTCA
The DNA here is from genome assembly GCA_018326445.1 of Flaveria brownii. Classification (NCBI taxonomy): domain Eukaryota; kingdom Viridiplantae; phylum Streptophyta; class Magnoliopsida; order Asterales; family Asteraceae; genus Flaveria; species Flaveria brownii. The sequence goes on from BJCN01097504.1 coordinate 20,363, forward strand.
ATAACATATTTTGAAAGTTAATGTGGTGTTTTTATTACACGACTAACAATTAATTGTTCAACAATCTAATATTTATCCACATATTAATTCATATAAAAAACAATATCCAATTAAAAACTCAAGTTTGTAACATAAATTTATAGAAAGAAACTAAAAATATATCTTTTACTTTTTTAAGTATATAATATAATATAAAATATAAAACAAAAGAAACCATTAAATAATAATTACCTTTAGGCTACGGTTATATAAATACTTATTTTTGTTATTAAGACACTATAATCTCTCTATGTATCTATGTATCTATATGTATATATAAAAAAAATAGAGAAAGAATAATAACTAGAATGTAACAATAACAAACCACTTCTTTTTATATCTTAAAAAAAACACCGGATTATTCGTGTCCCAAGATTTCATTTCCTAATTTGATTTTATTTTCACGACTAACAATACTTAGAATATCAATTTTAGATAATAATATTAATATAGAATGAATATGAATTAATTAATTTTAAATACAAAATTAATATAAAAGGAATGTGAATTAAAACGTTACGTGATTAGAATCTTTTAATTAGGAATGATTACCTAATTAAAATATTTTAATTAGAAATTATTTTATTATATAATTAACATTTAAAAATTTGATGAGACTTCCTATACATAATAGGTCAATTAGGAAAGTATTACCTTGTATAATGTATTATAATCTTTTGTTATTTGTTTATATTCTATAAAATTTGATCTTCTCGTTCAAAAAAAATATAAATTGATGTCATCCCACTATAGTTTTTTTTTGTTTGTCACTCACAAATTTCAAAGGTATAAATTTTCATCTATATATCTATGTCTTTGTTTTTAAACTTCTACAAGTCTTCATCTCCTCTATGTCTTCCTTTTTAGACTTCTTCAAATCTTCAACCATACCCTTCATCTCCCAATGAGCCCAAGCACAAAGTAAAAGAGCAAACTTTGACACCCACAAATTAACGAACTTAACTTTTTAAAATAATTAGAGGTGTCAAATTTCTTGGGGGTCGGTCGGAATTTAATCGTTTATATATCACAAAAGAAAAAATTTCATGGGATGCGAACAGCCCCCATCGGGACCATATAGGTTCGCCCCTGATTATTATCTTAAATACATACTCTAAAAAGTCAGCATACGTTACTGAGTTCACATGTTTATATAGTCAATATATGTTTTTGGGTAACTCCAATAAAATAATAGTATGTGAATGAGAACATAAGAAGTCATAGACATAGAGATAAGCTCATGACCAAACCTAATGAAGACCATGCCCCAAGTGCAAGTCTAAGTCTAAAGAAATCAGATTATATTCACCCAAGGGCACATCCAGGCCAAGTCAGTATTAGGTAGCATACTGATAACAAGGGTGGAGATGTCACCCCGTTAGTATTAGAAATATTATAAGGTTTACACTTAAAGGATAACGCAACCAATACAACCCAAGAGCTCCTAGCTTTCATGCATGAAGTGAAGGGTAAAGTTACTTCATAAGTTTTACACAACTCAGTGAAAATAAGCTAAGTGTAAAATATTCTGAAGCCAAAGACCAAATCTTCCGAAGCCAAAGATGAAGTCTTCCGAAGCTTCAGAGACAAAGTCTTCCAAAGCCAAAGACTGATTTCTTCCAAAGACAGAGAAGACATGCTTCTCTGATCACCTTTTGACAAAAGCTGAACAACTTTCCGTTGTCACTCTGAAAATTCACCAACTTAGATAAGTTGTTGAAAAGGTCTATGCTTTTGTCAATTGTAGATTATGGTCTATGGTCTGTAACTTTCTACTCTCTACATTTTACTCTTTTGTAATGTATTAGGATGTGAGCTATGGCATGTCATAATCATTAGTCAAAAGGCAATCTGTCTTTTGACTTTACATTGATTTTCTTGTCTAGATTAGTGTTTCCAGTTGGCTTTCAAAGTATAGCCGACTGTAGGATGTAGTATAAAGTGTCTCATGTTCTTATATCTACTTTTATACTTTATAACACTTGTAATAGAACTTGAGAGCAATATACAACATTTTTGAAAACCATACTTATCTTTTTATTGTTCTTGTTCTACCGCTTACTTACTAGTGTTCTTACTATCATCAACTAAAACCCGGTTTCCGATTTGATCTGTTAAGTGTTTTAAGTCTCTCCTTATTGAGAAACTAATTGTATTAATCCCCTTCTATGGTCCTGCATATACCTCTCTGTGCCTCCCAAACTGGAGTTAAATAGTCATGATAAGAACATGTGGATTTAAGCACAAGAACACACACTTATGAAGGAAATCCAAACTTGATCTTATAACCCCAACCATACAAAGTCAAATCCAAGTTGAATATAAATTTAAAGGCACGACATAGTCTAAAACCTTTGAGCACACTTTCCCCAAGTAAAGCATTTATAAAATAAGATCTAGAAACTCACCTCCATAACAGCACAGTCCAAAAAGTCCACAAGTGATTATCAACAACTAACTATGATTTTAAAAACAAAATAGGATTATTCAAGGTCGGTAATACCTAATTCATTGTAATCCACGTAGTCCGTTTCTAAAGGTTCAGGGAAGTACTTATTTTAATAAGTAACATTATCCATTTATTATTACAATTCCAATATCCATCTTTATGGTTTTCAATCCTTAGTTATTTAAGTTTGATGTCCTTATCACGTTCTGTAAGGATTACACTTAGAGGCTGATGCAACCAAATAGCTCTCAGCATGCACATGTGAAGTACAAGAAAGTTATTTTGGAAGATTTGATATAACTCAGTGAATTATCCTAAGTATCAAATCTTCTGAAGCCAAAAGACCAAATTTTTTAAAGCCAAAGATGAAGTCTTTCGAAGCTTCAAAGACAAAGTCTTCCAAAGTTAAAGGCTGATTTCTTCTGAAGACAGAGAAGACATGCTTTTTCTGAATTACCTTTTGACAAAAGCTAACTACTTTTTGCTGCCACCTCTGAAGACTCACTAACTTAGATGTTTTTGTGAAAAGCCCATACTTTTGTCAAACTGTAGATTAAGGTCTTATGTCTGTAACTTTCTACTTTTGTACTTTTATTTGTTTTGTATTAGATAAGGATGTGAGCTATGGCATATTATAGTCACTAGTCAAAAAGAAATCTGTCTTTTTACTTTACATTGATCTTGTTGTCTAGATTAGTGTTTTTGTAACACCCAGAAATTTTATCAATAAAAGAAAGACAAGAAATAAGGAAAAGGAAAAAGAAAAGAAATAAGAAAAGAAAGTTAATAAGAAAAGAGATCAAAAGTATCTTGCAAAAGGGAAAAGAGCCGAAGTAGAGGGGGTTAAAGTGCAAAAAGTATAAAATTTAATATTTTAATGTATTATGAGCATGGCCGCACATATATGTCAATCCTATCTGCTTTTTGTCGACTGAAAAAGAAGAAGAAGCAAGAAAACTAAAGTTCTCTCAGTTGAAGGAGAAGAAAGAGCTAAATTTACGATTGGTAAGTGTTTTTAAGAGTTTTTGGTTCAGTTATGAGAGGTTTTTCAACCTTAGAACCCATTTATAAGTATTATACGTGTTTTGGTGTTCATTTTGGCTTGTTCTAGGTGTTTGAACTCGTGTACAAGTAAGTTGGGTGAAGGTTTGTTTGAAGAATACAACAGGTGAGTTTTTAGACCCCATATTTTACATTTTTTAAAGATTTTGGGGCTGAGAATGCATGTAAAATTTTTTTAAAACTTTTGTATGTATGAATGTATGTATATATGCTTATATGTTGGTGTTTTATGGTTGTGCATACTAAGTTAAGGCTTAGAATGATAGTGAGAAGCTTAGAACATGTTAAGATGTTGTTTGGGTCTGAAAAATATATTAGAAATATATAAGTTGATGGTCTGCACCCAAACAGGGACCATGCGCCTGCTATTTTGCCTTAGAAAAGTTTTTAAGTGTGGTCATGCACGCAAGAAGATGATTCGATTAGTTGCGCCCGATGGAAGTTCGGTGATGGTGTATGGTGATCGCTTCACTATAGTTCCGAAGGTGATTTCGATGGCGGTGGCAGGGAAGTAGATGAGGCGTGGATGTAGTGCTTATCTGGCATACATAAAGGATGTGGACACGTCAGTACCACAACTATCCGATGTACCAGTGGTATGTGACTTTCTGGACGTGTTCCCAGAGGATTTCCCAGGAGTGCCACCGGATCACGAGATTGAGTTCCAGAATGATCTGATACCCAGTGCTTAACCCGTTGCCAAAGCACCGTATCTATTAGCTCCAACTGAGATGAAGGAACTCATGGATCAATTACAGGAGTTAATGGATAAAGGTTTCATTCGATTGAGTATCTCTCCATAGGGTGCTCCGATCTTGTTTGTAAAGAAGAAGGATGGTAGTATGCGGATGTGCATCGACTACCGAGAGTTGAACAAGTTGATGGTGAAGAATCGGTACCTGTTACCGAGGATTGATGACATTTTTTATCAGCTTCAAGGTACCAGTAGGTTCTCAAGGATAGATCTTCGATCTGGTTACCACCAGTTGAAGGTGAATGAGTGGGATATCCCTAAGACAGCTTTTCGCACGTGTTATGGACACTACGAGTTTCTCGTTATGTCTTTTGGATTAACTAACGCACTAGCTGCCATTATGGATTTGATGAACCAAGTATGTCGGCCCATGTTAGATAAGTCAGTGATCGTATTCATTGATGATATCCTGATTTATTCAAGGAGTGAAGAAGAACATGCCGGTCACATACAGGAAGTATTAGAGACAATTAGAAGAGAGAAGTTTTACGCCAAATTCTCTAAGTGTGCTTTTTGGTTGCGCGAAGTTCAATTTCTGGGTCATGTGGTGAATGCTGAAGGAATTATGGTGGACCCGACAAAGATTGAGGTAGTGATGTAATGGAAGTCTTCAAAGACGCCATCTGAGATCCATTGTTTCTTGGGTTTGGCGGGTTATTAAAGGGGATTCATCTAGGACTTTTCAAAGATAGCCTCACCTTTGACTAAATTAACTCGCAAGGATGTGAAGTTTATATGGGGTCGAGAACAGGATAGTGCTTTTGAGGAGTTAAACACGAGATTGACTCGAGCTCCTGTCTTGACATTACCCGAGGGGAGTGAAGACTTAGTGGTATATTCGGATGCATCTTATTCAGGACTAGGTTGCGTGTTGATGCAACGTGGAAGGGTAATAGCATATGCATCTCGACAGCTGAAAACCCACAAAGTCAATTATCCCATCCATGACTTAGAATTAGTAGCTGTGGTCTTCGCGTTGAAGATTTGGAGGCACTACCTATACGGGACGAAGTGCACAATCTTCACGCATCACAAGAGCTTGAAGTTTTTCTTCGAGCAAAAGGATCTAAATATTAGACAAAGGGGATGGTTAGAGCTCATCAAGCATTATGACTGTGAGATCCATTACCATCCAGGCAAGGCCAATATTATGGCAGATGCCCTTAGCATAAAAGGAGAGACCCGAGTCGATTCGGGTAAAGGCTTATCAGTTGGTTATAACCGCTGATATGATGACACATGTGAAAGAATTCCAAGATGTGGCGTTGAAAGAAGATCACTTTAACTCTGAAAGGATGAGAGGTCTAGTTTCGGAGTTGGGAGAGAACACTCACGGTGTTATGTTAGGATCGAGTACGAACTGGTACTAACCGAAACTACGTGAAACCAGATCAAATATGCGGAATCCTATTTGATT
>BJCN01097552.1:469-11186 GCA_018326445.1 Flaveria brownii
AGTTCATCAGACATATTTGTTGAATTTTAACTTAATGGTTTAAGTTAAATTTATTTTGAATATTTAGACCGATGCTAAATTTGTTTTCATCCTAAAGTCACTAGAATTTGTCTGTTAATTATGTTACTTTTAATTGATTACCGGATAAAGGAAATTAATTAATTTAACTTAATTAATGTCCTAGGTAATACCACTCTTAATTCTCGGTTAACTCAAGGAAATTTTCTGTTTGAGAATGTCAAATCGGTCAAACGGTCAAAACCCTTTTTAATTTTTTACGGTCAAAAGGTCCAAACCTTAAAAACAATTGTTTTGTTTTTAAAAGGTTAGCTTTTTGGACCAAAAAGTAACTTTTCAAAAATTCAAAAGAAAATGATGTTTCTTCTTTGATTTTGATGATGAACAACACAATCACCGGAGATTGTGAATGTTTGTAAGTAAACAAAAACTAGGGTTTATCCTAGGGTTTGTTTGCGGCGATACTAACTTCAATAAAAACAACAATCTGTTTGTTGTTTAAAGAAGATGAATCACTTGATTTGAGTGAAGAACAACTCAAATATGATGTTTGAACAAAACGAATGAATTCTAGGTATTCAAATGAGTTTTGTTTTGATGAAAACTGATAGAACAGTACTCGTGTATTGTTTTATCGAAAATCCTTTGAAACCAAAGAGATTTCAATGATTTTGTGATGTTTCTGTTTCAAAAACAGTGTATGAATGATGTGAGAGCTTTGCTACTATCAACAACACAAAAATCTTCTTCAAAATGAACGAAAAACAGAAGATTAACTCATGTTTTTTACATTTGTTGAATGTATGATGTAGAAGAAGAAGATGTAATGATTTTAAGCTCAAAATGTTGTGTTATGAAGCTAATGAACCACGAATATCATGTTTGTTGAATGAGAGGATCGAAAATCTATGTTTGTTTGAGCAAAGGCTCTAATACCACCTGATGAAATCAAGTAATTTAATCAAACACAAACATAAACATTTAAGAATGATGATGTTGTAGTTGATAATGATGATGATTTCTCCAAGGATATTTGCTAATCTCTCAATGGATATAACAACAGTTTGTTATATCAACTTTAACAAACATTAATCATGGTGCGGAAACCCATGATCAATGCTTATGATATCAGTGTGTGATTGTGATTGTGTAAGTGTGATTGCTAGTGATTGTATGATAATAACTGCTTGTTTGTATTGATTGTTCAAAAAGCTTACAAAGGATTAGGGTACTATACTATTTATAGCCTACAGAGATAGCTATAGACAATTACAAAAATACCCTTATGTAAACGAAAATTACATAAAAATCCTAAGTCTAAAAGCTGTCCGTTGTGAATGATTAGCTGTCCGCTGTGGATGTTAAGATGTCCACTATGGAAATCAGATAACTTGTCCGTTGTGCCTAGGATGTTGTCCGCTGTAAAGTGTTTGCTTTGTTTGTTGTGCGTTGTGGGATGTTTATCCGTTGTGGATGAACATCTGCTGTGGACAGGCATTCGCTGTGTGTTCTTCATCCGCTGTGGGATGTCTTCATTCGCCGTGGACACTTGGACTTGATCTTCATCCGCTGCATCATCTTGTTCATCCGATGTGGGCAGTTCTTCATCCGCTGCAGACACTTGTCAAAATTTCTTTTATCTACAAACTTGAAAAAGAAATTTAAACAATAATTAGTATATGTTATGAATGTTAATGATGATAATGTGTTAGTTAATGAGTGTTTGAATGTTAGAACACATTATGTTTGATTATAGCAAGCATTATCCTTCTTACTGCATTGTTGAGTCCAACAAATTTAAACATGTCATAATCATCTTTCAAGCCAAGATCTACCTTTGGTATATGAAAAAGTATGAGAAAGAGTCGGCTTCCTTTCCTTTTATACTTGTTCTTTAACTTTCTCTCTCTAAACTATAGCTCTCTCTCTCTAAATTGCTTATCGAAATGCTTTAAGTGCAAGGAATGAAAAAGAGTCGGCTCCCTTTCCTTTTATAGTCAAGACATTAGGGTTATGTTTTACCAACCCATTTTTAGTCGCTTGCCTTTTATTTCAAATGAAAACTTCTTTCTTTTACACATTAATATGAAATTTTGGTTGTTACATTTCACGTCGTACTCGGTCAGAACAATTCAATTAAATTTTACTACTTAACATCATTAAGTTTCCAAAAAGAAAAAAGAAAATCCTAAAATTACCATCACCTTGCGCTGCTAGCATTGTAATTTGACATTATTACAGCCCAATTTTTGACGAAATTAAAAACAAGAACAATGAAACCTACTACGAATTAAAAAACCTATGTGAAATATCAAAATCCCATCAAGAAGTGAATAAGCAAAAACTTTTATGTTACTTTTAACTCAATAATTATAAGATGCTTATGGATCATATAATAATTTTTTTTTAAATGAGTTTAGTCTCACTGGGTACACTCTACACATGAGTTCCACTAGCGTTCTCACCAATCTACTATGAAAACACCACTAACATGTAGCTTACTTTATACTTGCATACCAGGTTCAAAAAGAAAAATACAAGTAACCAAATGCCTTGTTTAATTATAAATAGAGCAAATTTTACTAATAATCTGAGCTCAAAGTCACCCTATCAAATGTAATTAAACCATAAAAATTAAATACTAATGATATGTAACATTTAATATCCATTTCCACAAGCACATTGGAGGTTCCGGTCCACTTGACTCGGTTTAAAGAACAAAAAAAACCTACTGCAGCAACAATTAACGAAGAACAGAAAAAGCCGTAATACGCAGATTTCTCATCAAAAACCACTTGAGCGACACTATATTTGATAAACCAAAAACTCGTCTAAATAGACTCTAAATGTTAGATGTCAAAATAATGATAAAGCTAACCCAAAACTATACCTATAATTATCTTGACCCATAAGATAATTACTAAATATAAACCAAATATAACTCTACTAAACTTGATCTAGCAACTCAGAGAATATAAACCCAAACAAAACAATTAAACTAATTAACACCCTAGAGTCTAGACTATTACAAGATTAGTCCAACAGGTATATTAGTAATCATCATCTTCATCTTCTTCAGAGTTGCTTCCATCAAATATGCGATATTCTCCATCGCTGTTTTCAGCTTCATGTAATTCATTACTGCCACCTCCATTCGCTGGAAAACTACCAAATAGTTCTTGCAAGTACATCCTCGAAACATTCTCTTGGTTTATATCTTTACAACATATAGGAAAACAAGTCCAATGAATATTACATATTCCCAAGCTCTTTCTTTGACCAGAAAGCAAAAACTCATTAACAAATGAAGATGATCATCATCCTAAAAACGTTAAGAATAGAATGATTCTGATAATATTAAGGATACAAGATGATTCTGGTAACATATGGGGCCCTTCAACACCCTATAAAAGAGCACAGCAAAAGATTTATATGAAGATTTTCATTTAGGATATTAGAAAGAATGGAGGGAGACGGTATAAACTAAAGGCGGCAAAATAGATGGTCTGGTGGGTAGAGTAGCGGGTCAAAAAGGGTAATCATGTACAGATGAAGAAACAGGCCCGTAACTCTTTTTTGTCAAAATTTCAAAACGTTCTAAAACAAGATAAAACAAAAAAAAATTATTATATAAAAAATATATTTTTTACTGATATAATTTAGTAGGTTTATGCATTAAATATACATTTTGGATGAGTTTTGACTTGTTTGACCTATTTGAACCGTTTCCCTCTTAGCTAGAAAGTTTTCACCAACTTGAACCATTACAGACAAAATATACCCGAAGTCACCTAGCACAAAACTTAAAAAGCCTAAACAAAAATGTGGTAGACGGTTATGTTTACCATATCAAGTCCCTGGTACGCATCAAAATCCTCTTCTGCATTTTCATCCTCCATATCATCCTCTATGTCATCATCACCTTCATCGTTACTCATTTCCTTCTCAATATGAACCTCATCTGCATGGTCAACTATGGTCAAACTACTCACATTCTTGCAGTGAATAATTTCAAAAAAAAGGTATCAGTCTCTAGATTAACAATAAGGGGAAGACAATTCATAAATCCACACCTTTATCGACTATCTTTTCTTTTATCACATTTATTGTTCTTTTTGATTTTTCAAGACGTATAGAAGCTGATTTCAGAAAGGACTCTGCACCAGTATTTGGATATACTGATAAAAACCTCACAGCAACACGTAACCTCAAGATCTCAAGGATGTGTGGAGGGAACCAACCTGTTGCTAACTATAACAAAAAGAAAATATAAATAAATACATGTTAAATGCAGTAAAGCATGATATAACTTACACTGCAAGATGTTTGAGTCGAAGGCTTTTTGATCTCTTGTTGAATGTAATCATCAACAAGTTCATAAAGCTGAAATGATGTTTGACACTTGTATGGGAAAACTTGAAATCTACATAAATCCTCCCATTTATGCTTCAACCTGCCAAACAAATCAAAAAACCGATTTATCTTAAATTATTACCTGAAGATTAGGAGTGTTCATACACCGTTGGAACCTGCCTAACTACCCAAACTGAACCAGGTCGGCCGGTGTTGCTGAGTTGAGATGTTTTTAAAGATGTGATTTATTAACGTAATTTATGTTAAGATTGTCTTAAATTCCATCCAAGGTTTCGAAGTGGATACTTTCTTTATAGTAGAGATTATGAAATTTTATAAATGTCTTACCCTGATGCGATGCCACTGTCACAGTAGCTTCTTAAAGGTGGTGGTACTCTAAAGTCAGTCCTCTGATATCTATTAGCCAAAACGTGTACAGAGAAACTTTATAAACTTATAAACTACAGAAATTAGAACACCAATATACAGTATAAAAGAAGCAGTTTATTATTATAGAATTCTCACATGCGAGATTCGGGATCTTTACGAGGGTCGTATCCTTTTCTGATCCAAAACCGAAGAAAGGGCCCGTTGGAAAAATAATAAGCTGCCCGGAAGAGAAACCTATAAACCAAAATATATTATTTAAAGCTAAAATTAAGGTTTTATTCTAATTTGATTTTGCCAAAATTGTCAATAATGATCATGGAAAATTAAGATAAGACAGACTTATTATTCTTATTTAAATAAGTCAATATCTAATTTACATTGTTCAGGTGTATAATGGTGGTTATGTAAACTTTCTAAACGGCAAAACGCACCTTTTTATACTGCTGGTACTAAGTTTCAAACCTTTGTTAGACAATTGCTCAGACAAAGATTGTCTAATCCATATAGGACGCTCATCAAACATATCACATACTGCCATCTGGCGTTTCCATTCGTCTGTACCTTCACGTATAAACTTTTGCCAGTTTACTTTCTTAGGAACATGTATGAATGTTAAGGCACCAAAAATTATAATCAATATATATTTGTCATACAATGATAGCAAATTACATACACACAAAAGACGATGATTTAAACTAATCCATATGAAGCAAAGAATGATGATAGATACTAGTAAACATGCACATATAAAACTTTGAACAATAAGGATATCTTTGATGTTGAAATCAATTGCAAGGCTAGGCTCAATGTCCATCTGCATATAGACATAAAACTTAAAATAATTATACCTTTTACCTAACTTTTTCTATTCCTATAATATTTTTTTAGATAACATAACATGAATATAAAATACCCAAAAGAAAGAAAAAAAGAAGGGAAAAAGCATTCTTCAGATTGATTGATAATACCTCCCAACGGTGTTGTACAACTCCCTCTTGTCTCTTTTTCAGGGTGGCATACATAGATGGTTTCAACCTGAAAGTTAAACATAGAAAAATATTATAAAAGAAAGCTTTTGAGTATTTGCAAGTTCTTAAATAGATTAAAAAAAATGAAAATTGTTTCTTCTAGTGATGAGAAAGAGCATCTTACACCACATTCTCCTGTGTATTTTTCATTGAGAAAAGAGGGGGCAGTAAAATCATTAAATCCTCTTGATCTGCATCAATAAGCCCATGTTTTCCTGCAGTGTTACACATACAAAAGAAAAGCTACATCACATTGTACCAATTTTAAAAATCTTAAATAATGAGATAATAAGATGAGAACCAAACCAAACTGTGGTTCCACATCAGCCCAATTTCTCTTCTTTTTCCGTGCAACATCAGCATGAACAGCAAGAACATGCTGGTAGTCTGCCATTCCTGTATATTTCAAACACACATAAATATAAAGATGGCACAGAAAAACAACCGCAAAATTAGAGATGAAAAAACTAGTGGTCAGATGGGTTGGGTTGGGTTGGGTTGCTGGTCAAATAGATAATTTATCTGTGGTTCCACCAACACTTTTGTCCTTTTTGATATTTAATTTTGCATATAGCTAAAAATAGATATCATTAGAAACTAGACTAATTTAAGAAATAAGATAATGTATACTAATAAAATGATCCAGGATACTCTTTAAGTATTTTAATTTTTTTCTAGAAACAGATTAATGCTTAACCCACCAATGAACCTGCTCCATTTTCAGATATTTTTACTGTATTATCCATTCTGAACCATCACTAACAAATATGACCAGAGATAACCATATAAATGGGTTGATATTGACCACTTTAGTTAAGATGGAGAAAAAAAAATAAAGGTTTGACATTTTTCTAACCACTAAAATAATAAGCTTCGGACACATGACCAACGATATCAGCACAGATCTTGTCTTCTTTTCTTTCTGACATCTGTCTCTCATCATCCTTGATATCATCTTTCGATAGTTTCAACAAAAAGTGGTTACAAGGCATAACCTCCCCAATTACAGGATGTGAGTAGGGATCTTCAGGGCGGAAATGAAGTTCTAAATGGTTTGATGGTGATTCTCGAGCCTACAGATAATGCCACATCATACCAGCTTAGGCAAATCATTGATTAAATCTTTTTATGTTTTATCTCGAAGGAGTCAAACATAAAAAAAAAGATTAGCTAGAAGAGGAACAAGACCAAATGTATAATTTTAACATACAAGTATGTAACCTCCAAAATAGATTTGCTCATTTTTTTAAAATTAATACAGTAATAATGTTGTACTTATAATCATGACTAGCACATAACATTTCTATTAAATATTAAACTAAAAGGTGTTTGCCAAACAAACATGTTTCATGCCTGGTGTTACCCAAACTAAGAAAAGATTTGATTCAACTCCATATGCATATTGACCCGTGATAGTATGACACAACCTGTCAACTCACCCATAATGCCAACTGTACTAGCAGAGCTTCTTACCTTAGCAATGCCTTGGGTTCCACCGAGAGTCACCAAGGCTCGTTCGATAGATGAAGGATAACCAGGATAGTTAACTGCAAAGACTTTCTTACTTGGTAAAACACCCGATATAGACCCATCTTTTATCACCCCCATTGTTCTTCACAAAACTGGAAAAATATAAAAAATGTCAATATCGTTTTTGTAATTTTAAATTCATTGTTTCGTATACATAAATTGGCAACGTTAGAACCACATGGCCTACATCTAATAGATGTCATAAATATATGACAAACAATCGTATGGTGCCGAGTATTGATAGAAATTGATCTCTGGTTTTGATTTTCTGATTATTTATCTCAATATAGTCAAAGTGGGATGCCAGAGTACTTCTGCAAGACAACTGATTTTTGAGCTAAATATATAATAACCTAACAATGCCTACTGGTAATCATGTAATTATCTGATTCTTTTACTTCCTGTCACAATAATTAGTTCAGAAAAGCAAATTAAATGTTGTTCAACCCTAATATCTTACTATCTTAGATAGATACAATTTTTAACCAACATATTAAAGTACAAATTCATGGATGACTTAAAATTATAAAAGTAAAAAATATATTGTTTATTATATTCATACTTTGATCAACCGCATACATATGCTTCATATTCAATTAATCATTTGGGCGGAAGATTGCAAGGGCTAGTGCGTAACACCTATACTCTTCCTAAATTCAAATAGTGGGGTCAATCTAATCAACTGCAACCACAACTGATTCTTCAAGTTTTGACTTAGGATGTATGTATGCTACTATCTAAAGCTGTTTCTCGTGCCCTCGCGATTACCATGACAAGAAGTACCTCAAATGGTTATCTATATAGCTAGGCTATGCAAACTGAGAGGAGTAAGCTCAAACAACACCGATTCAAACACAATGTGCAAAAGTAGGATAGATCTATTCTTTTCGGATACAGATTCACCACCGAAACAAACAATTGGGCAACGATATCTAACAGGAGATACATATACGCAACTACGGTTAGAGAATCGGGTCTAAGAACACGACCCAACGTGCCACTGTTGAGTTAGCAAAGACACAAATCAATTTAACTCAACATAAGATAAATCAACATAATTTTTCATTCTCAAACTCATGGTCCATTCTCGACATCATCGATACATTACATATAGAAATTACAAGGAAAAATAAACTGCTCCTAAACATGGGCTAATCACTATGGACCACTACTAAATAAAACAACGAAATAGAACATGCAAAATTAATTAAAAAGAACAATAAAATAAAATCACATGCATGAGCTAGTAAAACAAACGTGGGGTATTTGGATCCATAGGACGTGCGCATAGCTTGGTTATTAATACATGGGCTCGTGGGTTCAGGTCGAATTAAACTGACCGGGTTGGAACCCGGATCATTCGACCCATCGGCTCGATGGTTAGTTAATTTGAATTGTTGATGGATCGGCTATCACAAACAGTTCAAATAAAATTTTAAAAAAATATAAGATGCAAATTTAAAAAATCCATAGGCTATAGTAACAGTGATGTGCAAAGAAACAAGATAAAAAAATCAACTTACAAACACTCCAATGAATAATATATTTGATTCAATAGAACCTTTAGTCCTCACCCAATAGGAGACGGTTGGAAACACTCACATCTGTCCACTTTGTAACATTTCATCAAACACTTCCACGTCGATGATTAGTTACCGAGAAATTGGAAATTTAGTACTGGGTTTTAATAAGTGTATGATTCCTAATGTGGATGTGAAGGAGAAGAAGTTAGAAACATACCGAAATAAATAGAAAAAAAGTTATTTTCTAAAACACTTCAGACAAAAAAATCAACTCAGCAACTGAACCCACATTTTCCTAATAAAGTTCTATGTTACAAGCCAGTAGTTTTCTAGTATAAGGTTTTAACCATGGCAACAATACACAAGTACTTCATGATGAAGTTTGGTTTTAACATATATGCACTACACAAAGATGAAGGGAAGAAGGAATAGTGAAGTAGGGCTTTGAGTTGAACTGTTGAAGTTATTACCTTGTTGTTAATTAAGAGGATAAACATCAACGAGGTTAAAGGAAGTTGCAGGGACGACTCAAAGCATCAGGCGACATGCAACAAATCGGGTGTGGGATGCAAATCGATCTGGCTTAAAAAAACCATGGTATGCTAGAAAATTCAAATCACATTCTCTATATCCCTATAATTTTACCAAAATTCATCATCCCCTTCAATTATCTCTATTTTTCTGAAAACCTCCGACGTCTCATTCCCCGTCCCTCCCTATGTTATTTTTATATTTCTTTCTCTTTCCTCTGTTTACATTGTTAACCAATAGCTATTTTGTCTATCTTTTTTTTCCAGTGTTAATTTCTGTTTAACATTGATGAACTTTTGACTGCCAACAGATTATATAAAATTAAAAAGATGAACATGAGTGAAAAT
This sequence comes from Flaveria brownii, assembly GCA_018326445.1. Lineage (NCBI taxonomy): Eukaryota > Viridiplantae > Streptophyta > Magnoliopsida > Asterales > Asteraceae > Flaveria > Flaveria brownii. Next base: position 10,190 of record BJCN01097552.1, read on the forward strand.
TCACAAATCACATACATAAAACTACTATCATCAAGACTCTATAATAGAATTGGAAAACAAATTCAAGGTACATATCACTGACAGTTTGATCAAAGGCCAGTGATATGGCAGGTAATAATTAAAACAACCTATAAAATCACATAAACTTATTTCACCCAAAAGACAACAGAACGGAACATACACATGGTCTTGGAAACTAAACTTTGATGAAATTTCTGAACAACTTGAAGGGTAATGCTAAACTTACAGAACCATTTATCTAAATAGACATATGATTTTAGGATTAAGTAAGATCTCAACTAATAATTAGAAAATGATGGTAAAACAATATTCAAAGGGTAAGTAAGAATCCAATTTGCAGGGGCATAGAACTTAAGGTCACAAAAAACAAAAGAAAAAAGACTAGATAGATAATGACAATAACATAAAAGCACAATTGGCTAAAAATAGGCTAGAACTCAACAGCAACAAAGTAGCAGCAATCCATTTGGGATGTTCTAAATATCAAACAGTATAAAGAATCAAGCACAACATCATAAGAAGAAAATCTTCTGATGGAGAAAGCAATTTATTTCAATAAATTAAAACAGCAGGCAAAAGCTCCAAGGAATCTAACTCCACAGAAAACTTAAAACCCTACTCACCCATCCACAATTTCACTTTAAATACCTATAAAGTCGAAACAATTCCAGACCTATAACCTAAAACTGTACCTTTATTGGCGAAACTTAGGGTAAACAAAGAGTAAAAGATAGTGATGGGAAGATTGAAGGAACAATCACCAAAGATGGAGATTGACGGAACGCAGTGTTCAGATTTCAGCAGGAATAATCGCAAAAGATGGTGATGGAAGAGGGAAACAACATTCCGATGTTAGTGTCGTTGTTGCTTGGTTTTATCGCCTCTGTAATTTGGGTTTTTGTCTACACTGTTGTGTTTGAGATGCAGGTTTGCGAGGGAAACGAACAGAGAGCGAGTGCTTCTAAAACTAAACATT